>JAOEHV020193857.1:0-13356 GCA_025447995.2 Isaurus tuberculatus | reverse complement strand
CACAAAATGTGTACTCGACGGGCATCCACAGTCTATGTGTACTGGTTCAACTCCAGTAGGGTACTTGGAAAAGGGTTCCGCTCTTTATTGTTTTTTTAGAAAGAAAAAAAAAGAAAAAAACTAAAAAGTGCAAGAAATAGAACAACAAAATATTAACTGCATGTTGATACTTGAAATCTATCGAGATAATCGAAAAGACTGCACTGTTACAAAAATGCGAAAAGTTTAATAAAATTAATGAAAAGACCTTTAAAAATTATGGTAGTTCAGATTTTTACTGCGCGCCGAACTGATTTGCTTAAGTTTTTTCTTTCAAGAACCATTGAAAATTTACATGGACTCAATTTCTCTAGTGTTTGCTTACTACAGATTGAAGATTTTTTTTTTTTTGGTAATTATTTTATTTTTACTACTAGTACTACCATTACTTATCTTCTTTTTCTTATTATTATCATGATCAGTTATTTTGTTTTCATTCCTATTTTGCTGTTGTTGCATTTACTGTGTTTTTGTTGGCAATAAACTTGATTGAAAATCCTTTTGAAAAAGTGAAATAAGCTTTAATTTGAAATTTTAAAATTTTTATTGTCAAACACAATAATTATCAAATTGAAAAATAATAAATGAAGTATGAAACACCGCTGTGATTTGTTTTGATAATATTTTTTGCTGAAAACAATAAAATAATCTGGAAAACGAAAAGTTATATGAAAGAGTTATCGTAAAAGTCATCTTATGACGTCATGGATTTTAACTAGCTATTTTCCCTGCTGCTGTGTCGCTTACTAAATCGTGATCACACATTAAACCCACGAGTGTAAAAACTAGAGGTTAAAACCAAAAAGCAAAAACCACTCGAACTCAGCTCCACGGTTTGGCCAGAACCTGCACGCATGTGCAGAAAACTAGAACCTGCACCGGCCTATTCAATAAGGCAAGTTAATTTTTCGTCGTGCATGCACTTTAATTTCCTCTTCCGTTTACTACTATATCGCTTACTGGATTTTACTGATTCGGATAGAGAAAAAGCAGTTTTTTAAGTAAATTCTAGACTATATTTTGCTTTTAGACTTTTAGTTTCCGAGTTATAACGGCTCAAACACTCAAATTTGGCGCTTTTTGAAAAATAGTCGTGCGCCTTACTTACTAGCAAAGAGCATGGGAACTAGGAATCCATCAACACAAAAAACTATACAAAGAAATAGGCCTTCGTGTTTCTCTGTTAAAATATGCCAATGAGATGTGCTGTGGCCATCATTTGTTTAAAACTTGTCGGCAGCAATCTCCAATGACCTTATATTCAAACAAACAGCAGTAAATATTTCCTAGTTTCCATTCCCCTCATAGGCACGACTTTTTAAAGATATAGACGTAACTTCGAGCCATTAACTCCGAAACTAAAACTCTAAAGCAAAATCTAATCTAGAACTTATTAACTATAACTTTTTTGCTCCATCCGAATCAGCAAAAACCCATTTTGATGAGATAGGCACTTAAACATTCAATCTATATATTGGATTGTTTACTCTTCTTTCTCACTCCTGGCTTTGTTAATGTTTACCCTTATTTCACATATCTGTTGCTTTCTCCTACGCAATTCCTGTTTTCTTGATGGTTTTACTCCATTCTTTATTTTAAAACCCAATAATTTTGAAACTAAACATATACTTTAGTAATAACCGTATATCATTGTTCCTTGTTCTGCTTTTGGATCGTTTATCCGGTTCTTTTGTAAGAAAAATTTAAAATATTGGTCAGTGGTTCTCCCCCCATCAATCGCTCAAGATTTTATTTGACCGTCAGTCTGTTGTTTGTGAGAGATTTTTTCCGGTGTATTGTGTATAAGATTTATAACTGTTTTCCATGACGTCTATAACGCGGACGAATTTGTTCGCAAACAACAAGCATACCAAAGTGTTTTAAAAGCATACTAAACAGAGTTTTTCGAATATAATCAACAAATATGTTAGTAAACTTTAATGTTAAAAAACAAAACTAATGATCTTTGTTCCTGTTTTAAAATTTAAATTGCTTTGTTAACCGTTTTTGTGTTCAATTAAAACTGGTTGATGGCTTACACAAAACATTTGATGAGAATATTGTTTTCATTCTTATGGTTTATTAAAATCTTGTGGTGTCCATGACGTCTTTAATACGAATAAAACTGGTCCGATAAACAAACATTTATATGATGAATGTTTTAGAAGGATCATAAAAAAGCGTGGTTTGAAAATGTTCGACTAATATGCTAACTACATTACATGATGGACTATAGAGTTTATAGTGAAAAAAATACGTTTCTAATTATATCATTATTTATATAATTACTTTGAAATTCCTTTGCCAAACTTGTAAAACCAAACAAGTTTGTCCAGCGGTTATTCTACTGTTCGATGAGCCGGTCGGCCGCTGAAGAACGTTTTTATTATTTTAAAAACTTAGCTTGTTCCATTCTTATATTTCTTTAGAGATTCCTTCTGATAAACGTTTCTAGGCCTAATTATCAGGACGCATTGATGCATGTATATTAGTAGTCTCTCATGAGTAAATTAGAACTAAAGTTTGAACAAAGCTGTGACTCATATTTTTTTAATTAGACGTGACTTTGTCAACAACTTAAAGAAGAAAATATTTAGTTTTTATAGAAATATTTCCCCTGATTTTATTTAATTTAAAGCTGGGAGAATAATGATATTCATTAACCATTTTCTTATTATATTCACTTTATAATGTAAAATGAAATTTTACAGAGAGTGTTTGGCTCGTTAACATGACGTTACATATGCCTCGAACGCCAATATCAACTACAAAACCCCACGAATCGAAAAGTTTAGGCGGCTGAACAACTTCACTGCATTTCCAAATTTTGAAATTATTAATATTATTTTTTTAAATTGTTTCTCCACATTTGGTTCATTTTTGAAAAAGAATGTAAAGAATGGCCCCAGAAAAATTTAGATTCCAACACTACAGCATTTTGATGAGCTTTTAAAAAGATCGACAAAGAAACCCGGGTATACTCTTTTCACCAAATATCCCGAAACAATATTCTAAATTCTCTGACCCCAATACACTTTGAACGTTGATATCACCTCTGTGACTCTACCCACAAACCAAAAAGCTTCGGGCTGAAAAACTTCAATGCCTATCTGAACTTTAATTTTTTTAATTGTTTTCCTTATTTCGTCTATTTTTCAATCAGAATCTAAAGAATGGCGTCAGAAAACCTAAACAGAAATTTCCAAAAATTCCTACAACATTTTGACTAGGTTTTGCAAAGGTTAACAAAAAACACGTGTATAGGTTACCGAACGTTTCGTAGCCAAGACGTTTCGTACCAAGATGTTTCGTACCATCGAGCGGACGTTTCGTACCCAATCAGCGGACGTTTCGTACCCAGTCGAGACGTTTCGTACCCACTTTCTTATAACTATTTTAATACGTAATATTCTGTTTGCCGAACGCGGGCAGACCAATATTCTAAATTACCTGACTTTAGGTCAAGTTGAAAATCGACCACCTTTAAATATATCTTGCAGAGGTTAAAAAATACTCTGCAAAATATTAGACTGATGCCAGAATTTTTTTTTTTAAATAGCACTCTGAATTTGCCGAGGTAAATCAAGAAATTTTTGCAAAGTTAAAAACTATTCATTGCACGCATTCATAGGCCTCAATATATTTTTCCGAGATTCAACGTTCTTTAAAATTTTGAATTTTTCGAATTTGCATGAATGCATGTACTATTTGGGACAATTGAAAATATTCCAATATCAATTGGGATTTTGATATGCAGTTACATAAAAATATTAGTGTTACGAACTGACGTTTCGGTGTCATACTAACGCCATTCTCAAGGTACCGAGATAAATTATGTGGAATTGTCAATTTTAAAAGATAAGGTGCGAATTTAAATGACAAAGGAAGAGAAAAAATTAAAGAAACATTATTTCACGAATTGAATCTAATTTTATATTTAGTGTTGGCTGTCGTAAAACTAATTTTAGAGAAATATAATTTGGATTTTGCTATTTTGATTTGGTTCGAATAAATAGAGTTTGGTAATAGCGATTTATTCAGTGATTTTGTCCGTAGACAGACTATCTATAGACTGGTTTTATCCTCCTTAGCAACCGTTGTCAGGTGCAAGCTCGGAGGACAACAGATTTGTATTCAAAACGAAGTGAGTGAAACGAGGTTGGAGCGCGATCGATCTATACTGTTTTAAACGAGTATTAATGCAATGGCAAAGAAGAACTTACTACCGGTTATTTTGCAAGTTTAGCCAACGGTGAAAGAAAAGAAAGATTTTTATCGAAGAACAAGTTTTATTACGGGAAGAGATCCGTACGAAATTCTTCGAGAACATTTCAAGGACGATGCATGTAGGGCTGTGGCCCCGCGTGACTTTATTCATGTAGGAATGTATCTTTTATTCAAGGAAAGTAGTTACACCCAAGAAAGTTTAATGAAGTTTGAAATGTTATGAAAAGTTTACCAATAGTTGGGTCAGGAAAGGATTGTGCAAAGATTTGGGCGATACATGATCGCTGATTGCACAAAAATAAGTTCATACGGCTGGATCAAGCGTGATCATGACATTTTTGTTGAAGTATTTTATTCCGGTGAAAACAGGAATGACAAGAAACGTGACCTTAATTAAGATAAGATAATTATGGAACGCGCCGGTGTTGCTGAAATGTAATCCGATGAGGGAAGAACTAAGCGTAGTGTTGGAATACGTGATGGGAACTTTATTGGTTTCCGTGAATTATTTCACATGCTTTCAATGTAAACGCCTTAATTTAGCTTGTATATATACCAGTCCTGTAAAAATTGTAGTTTATTTAGTTCGTGTAGTCGCAAAAAAAGAGTTTAATACAGTCCATATTCAGCTATCTTTGGGAACCAGCCGTTCGAAGCAAAGACTTTCAGAGCGCGAGAGAAAGTTCTGCGACACTGGCTAAGCCTAAGGGTCTTTTATTGAAAGCATCTCATGCATTAATTAAGCAGTCTGTTTTGTTCTTGCACTTCTTTAGCACGCAAAAGCGCTTTAGTAACCAGCTTCAGTAACTCCTTGGGGATTTGCTTGTGTTTAAAATGTAAGAAGTGCTTGCCAATAATAAATGAAAACGGTACTTTCGTTTGTGTTTTACTAGAGTGCAAACTGAAACTCAATGATTCAGTTAAGTTCCAACTAAAAACATTTTCACTCTTGATGATTCTGCTTTTGGTCTAAATTTTTTGCAAATTTTACCCTTGTTATTTTAATAAAGTCTCTCTTATAAAAAAAAGCGTTCAACTATCGTTTATAAGTTTGTGCCAATAGTTATTCGAAATTGTTTTAATACTATAACTAGATATATTATTGAATATATTTTAATTATTTTAATATAGGATATATTCCTTCTCTTTAGATATGTTCCGCTTAAACATAGTCATAGATATTGTTCTTTAGCGTTTTGTGTCGCTTTAAATTGTTTTAACTAATAAAGATCAATTGAGTGATTGTCTTTTAACTAATGTATTTTTAAATTTTTGTTGTTCTTTAATAACACAGTTTAAATTCTTTGTTAAAAATATTAATTCTTAATTATCCACATTTAATCAAACGTAATTTGGTTTTCAGTTAAATAATAGTTTTAGAAAAACCACTCAAGTAGATATTACGTGCGTGTGTGCGTATGTATAGTTTGAATTCATCCTTCCTTTGGTATAATGAGTTTAGATCCGTTTTCCTTTTTTTCTTTATCTTATTTATGATTTATCTTACTATTTTTTAACTTTGAATAGTTTTTTAAGCAGTCTTAGTTAAGGGCTAAAGACTTCTTAATCTAAAATATTTGGAGAAGTATATTAATCTTACTGGAGGAGCGACTTTAAATTAATTCTTCTTATACGTCATTTTGAAAACGGTAAGTCAAAAGCAATATTACGTATTATGTCTCAAGTGGCCAACGCAATCTATTTTCGGGTTCATTAATGCAAAAACAACCCGGAGCTACTAAAAAAACAGTTAATTGGTTAACATCGATCATAATTGTATCTTTTAATTGCAGAGAGAACACTTGCTGCCTTCAGTAAAGCGTAAAGTCAGTATTTTGTAAGCTTTTTGTCACATTCCGCTCAAAGGCGCCAAAATTCTAAATTTGGTGAAAAAAGTTTGACTTTAATATTTGCCACAGCAACGGAAAAGAAGCTATGCCGTTTCTTCAACTGAAGCTGTTGTTATTTAGCTTGGTTTTAATCTTCAACCGTGGAATCTGTACAGCAGAATATTTTGTTATTAGCCGCGTTCCTAAACAAACAGGTGACAGGTTTGAGATTCCCAAATCTATATGCCAAGGTGTTTCTTCAGTACCTAAGGCTAAGTGCAAGGATTATGAGGCATTACAAGATGGTTCTGTTTGTGATTGTCGATGTCCATCTACTAGAGCTTCGTTTTTATACAATGGTACGAAATGGAAATGCATTGACGATAAAATCAAGCGGAAAGAAGAAAGTAAGTTTTATAAAGGAAAAGTTGTTTTTATCCACAAAAATTAGTGTTCCACAATTATTTCTAAGAAACTTTAGTTACCTCTGGTAATTTATGGTTTCAGTCTTTTCAAACAACACAACAAAACGTTACCATATTGCAGTCTAACCTTAAAATTTAAAGTTTTTTCCGCACAAATCCAACTGAAGTTAATTCGTATCTTTATATACCTTGAGCAAAGAACAGTGTTTTCAAACTCCGTTTACAGATAAGTCAAGGGTTACTGTTTTTGTTGAAATAATACTAAAACAAGTTCCTGAAAATTTTTGTTTTTCACTGAAATATCACCAGTTGTTTTTGTGCCTATTTAAGTCCGTAATTCAATGAACTAGTGTCTCGTTTGAGGGAGTCAAAGACTCTAGATCTCATACTGAGTCATAGATAGATAACTGCCAGATAAATGCCGATTTTCGTGAGCTCAAGTTTGGCAAACAATTTAGCTGAACAAGTTCATGCAGTTTTAAAACGTGCTTTTTATTTCTCTTTAAATAGAGGGTACTCAGTTCAAAGCAATGTTTAAAACTAACCAAGAAAAACAGAATCCTCATGGATCATAAGTCTTACGAGGCGTAAAGTTTCAAAAACCTGTTTTTCATATAATATTTGCTTTTATATTGCGTTAGTATTGGCTCATTGAAAGACCGTGCTTAATTGATCAACGACAGGAAAAACTGTGCTGTGCTAATATATTTCCGTTAACTGATCAAAAATACATTTAAAAAAAACATTTTCTGAGTTTTTTTTTTAATTCTTTTAGTGTGGTTAACTAAAAAGCATTTCTCGGTTTATTTTTCCATTCACTTTAGCAATTTGTGCTTCTATTGTGCGATATTATATGTATCATCAGATTTTATGAACACGGGCATCAGGTTAAACTACATTCACTTTGGCAATTTTGCTTTTTGGAAAACAAAACAAAGAACGGCCGTACGTAGTACTCTGTTGCTGTAGATGTTTAAACGCAAAAAACTTTCTATTCAATGGTTCCGTGACATTCATTCACAAAAGTTTATGATAATAACAATTAATATTAAAGAAAAAGTGTTGCCCTTTCAAAGAAGCTAATCTGCTATATTGTAAACAGATGTTTCCATCATGCACTCACGAAAGAAGCTAACTGTGCAATTCCAGTGCATAAAATAAATCATGTTTTACATGATCTTTTTGAAAGTTTTGACAGACCTAGATTTGGTAAAAGATAATAAAAACGCTGTAGTAGGTCGGCGAAAATGTAATGGAAATAATAACAACAATATAATAGTCATAATATGAGAAATATAGACAAAATAATAGTACCAACAATATAACAATAATGAAAATAACAACAACAACTTCATATTGGTATTTTCTTCAATAACAATAAAGAGTTGCCACTCAAAAATTCAATAAAAGTTAGGATCAAAATTAAAAACATCGAGAAAAAACATTTAAAGCAGTATAACTTTGGAACAAGTGTCTGCGGGGCATACTTAAGATCTTTGATTCTGGCCAAACACTGTATCGAAAGAGGAGCTTCGAAAAAGAGCAGGAATATACCCAGTGCATGTTGGAGACCATTCAGACACGTCGATGGCGATGGCTGGGGCATGTCCCCCGCATGCCACCCAACTCAATCCCCAGGATAGCACTCTGTTGGACATTACAGGGGAAGAGAAACCGATGCCGTCCTAGAAAAACATGGAGACGTACTATTGTTCGAGTCCTCAAGGAGAAAGGGATGAAAGTTAAAACAGTACAACAAGTTGCAGCTGACAGAACCAGATGGAGGTCCCTTGCTATCGTTTAATGTACGCGGAGAGGATTAACTAACTAACTAACTCCCGACTTAGGCTTGTAAATTTAATCTGAAGAGTTCCTTCCTTGTTATTGAAAAACATTAAAAATCTTAAAAATCACACATGCCAACCCCTGACTTAAGAGGGTTTTCTCAATATTTTACTAATCTATTAAAACCTTTTAGCTGACCGTTTGGATTGCTAACGATGCTTTGTAATTACAGTGTGTACTGTCTTGGTTGGAAAGGAAACAGGAACTGATCAGTTATTAGTACTCGAACCCAGACTGTCTCGAAAGTGGCCTCTCAAAGCCTTATACGGTAGCAAAGAATCATGTGATATAAACTTGAGCTCCTCCAGATACCTTGACTGTTCTGGTTCGTGGCAACCTCTGAATTTAGTCAACAAATCGGTAACCATAGAAACCCTTGGTGGTAATATGTTCATTAAGGTTAGTTGAAGTGGTCTAATCACGCTTGCGTAATTTTTTTTCGTACATTTACGACATAGTTAAACCTTCATTTTACCGAAGGTAGGAGTTATTGCAGTAAGTTCAAGGTATAGATACAAGTAAACAAAAGAAAAAAATTGTAAACCAATGAGAAGCAGATTCAGCACAGACATGTCAGTCAAAGTTTTTGTATGCGCGTCGTAGCCAATGGTACAACCTACCCGACGTAACCCAAGGATTCCTTTGATTTTGTTTTTTAAAATTTTTCTTTTGAAGCAGCTCCTACGGTTGAATATTTTTGTTGTTATAATTTCCAGTATCGTCTAAAACTCTTTAAAGGCGTAATAATCTAAAAGTTTCAGTTGAAATTCGTCGGCGAGTAGGTAAATTAACAAACTCTAGATTGAAATGTTTTTAAAATCTTCTAGCATTAGCCCTTCGTCAGCTCAATTGTGATTTAATCAACTCTAGGTTGAAATATTTAGTCATCGCCGTAAGTAGAGTAGGAAGCTGATATTTCGAGCGCTAGTCCCTTCTTCTTGACCCTGATTTGACTCGGTGAGTGCCTTGCCTTGCTGAGCGAATGCCCCGCGTCAGTTTTTGTCCCGGGAAAAGAAAAATAGCATGTGAACACCAACTTATAATTCATTGAAAGCCGAGGCAATTTTCACCCCGGAATAAAAAGTTATCCCGGGATCATGAGTACAGGCCCTTCAGCAATATGCAAATGACAGGACCTTGTTCGTTTCAGATAATCCCTGAGAAGATCAAACCATATATGGGACGCTTAATAAGACTGGATCTCAACCCTGGTTGCAGTGTCACCATTAACAGAGCTTCTTGCCTTATCTTTAAACTAAAAGGCAACACAACATGTGAGTCATATTAATTTTTATTTTTAAGTCGTTTTCACTCACTTTGGCTGGATAAAGTCTTTTTTTCTCACTAACAAACTGATAATTTTCCCCGAAGGCTCAGAGGGAGCTCGTTGTTAACAGGCCCATTTGTTTCTAAATACGTTTCGCCGCCAGGGAATTGTTTATGCTTTTGAACTAAAAATGCGTATTGTCCCTGTTAATTGTTTTATATTGTTGTCTAAAAAGACTATGCAACTCTTCTCATGCAAAAAACCACACACTCTTTTGAACAGAAGGTAGTGTGGTTGGTGCAGCTGATAATAGCTCTGTCTCCCAACCACAAGGTTTCGTGTTCCAGGGCCGGATCCAGGAAGGGGGGTCGGGGTTATGGACATTATTTTTATTATTATTTTTTTTGATTGGCTTAAGAAAACTAAAAGCTTTATTTGTACTTTTAAGGTCCTGTTCAAGAGCTGATAAAACCTATAACGACTGCAAACAAAACTAGAGAATATCAACAGGTAAAGTTTTTAAAATTTTTTGTTCCCGTTGAAACTTAGAGCTTGTCCACACTAATGCCTTCTCAAACTTGTCCGAAACAGCCTAGACAAAAAAAAAGTTTTCTTCTAATTCTTTGCAAACTCAGAGAATAAATAACCTGACGCAACTTCTTCATTTTGGTTTTTAAGGTTACAACACAAACTCCAGTGGTGAAAAACACAGCACTTAACGCAGAAAGAAAAGGAAGCGATAACTCAACAAGCCATTTCATTCTGATTGTGTCTCTGGTTGCAAGTGCTGTGACGTTTTTATTCGTCGCCATAGTCTGTGTTCTGGTCTATCAGTTGTATCGAAGCAAAAGAAGGACGAAGTGTGTTCTTTATCGAAGGCGCAGAACAAGGTATGAGTTTACCACTTTCATCGTAAACTTTCCATTTAAGCTTCACCACAATCTTTTTTTATTTGTTTGGATGAAAATATTATAATATAGTACATTTTAGCCAAAATATATAGGGCTTTTTGTTTACTAGCCAATGACATGCAAGTAAGCTAGCTTGTAACTGCAAGAGAACCATACAAGTTGAAGTTTGTCAGCATGGCATAGCTAAGAATCAGGCTCAGGTTTTCACACAAGAAAATTCGAAAAAGTAGAAGCTGATGCTTGTGGGATGTAGCTTAACTAGAAATTAATTATTTGAACCACATCCCACAAGGCTATAAGTTTTACCTTATTTAACAAGTAATTTATTTGCTAAAAAGAAGCCTGATGAGATGAGTTAGTTTTTGTATTGAAACTAAAATTTTTTTTCATATACTTGTCTTATCTACTTCTAACTACCATAATTATTACTATTATATACCACACAAGTGAATAGTACTTTTCGCGCACGCTGATTGGCTAGCTCGGAGGTGATTAGCCAAGTAATATTCACCTCCGAGCAGCCGAAGAAAAACAAAATGGCTTCCCGTTACCATTTGTCGGTATATTGTCACAAATAAAGTTACTGTTTGATATGTAGTTATTCAGCTTGTGTGGTATATACTAAAACAATTATTCACCTCAGTGTCAGTGAAAGTGCTTCGCGGCTCGATAAACATCCACCACTATTCACTTCCACTTCGGTGAATAATTGTTAACTATAACATATAGCTTTTTGTAAATCATTTTAGGCCTTCGAAGATAAAACACCTTGAAGCAGGTAAAGAAAAACCTCTGCAACCGAGCGTGGAACCAAACATAAAAGGTAATTTCATATGATTATCTTCCTAGAAACCTTAAGATTAGAGTTTCCTTTTTCTAGTTACTGTTTTTTGAAAAACTAAAGTCATGAATTATACACATTTGTTTGTTTTTGTTTTGATATTATGTTTGTGCTCCACGTTTCGAAAGCTAAAGTCATCATGTGAACCTAATGGGAAGAATGTGTCATTTGAGCAAAATTTTATATCTGCATGGAACTATTGACTATTGTTTTGGAGAAGAATAACTTTCATTTTGCATTATGCGAACGATATACCGTGATAAAAATGTTTTACTTTTCAGTACTTCTTTACATGTTTAACTTTTATCTTATGCGCTTAAACAATTTTTTTTTCTGTCTTGCAGATTCAGAATTAAGTTACCTAAACCTTGGGTTTATATCACTATGTAAACTTGAAGAGAATAAGCAACATTGTTCAATAGCTTCTCAATTATCTTCAACTCAACTTTATTACGGAGTAAAACCTGGAAATGTTGTCTCTTACTCTAACCCGATAGCTTTTGATGACCCAGAGGATGTGACAGATATTTCACTAAAATCCGACTACAGTAGCGAATCTTCAAACTCCGACAGTGAGATCTGTGAGGATGCAATTACTAAACCTAATGGACAGGTCTTGGAAACCATAAACGAGGAAAGTCAAAATTTGTCAACCTCTGAGACTTTTGAGGAAATTAGTGATAATCATTCTCCCAAACCACCAATGAAACTGGTGAATGTGAAATTGCATGGTTTCAGCCAGTCCCTTGAAAGCATTGATTCTGGATATGACAATGTGACACTTTGTGAGGACGCGGATGAAACACAGAGTCAGAACAGTTCTGAAAGTCATGAAGATGAGTGTAAAAGCGAATTTGAAGAAAATGAAGAGCTTGAAAAGGTCGAAGTCTTAAGTACCTCTAATGAAAACGGTGTATTGCCTTCAGGGGGCTTGTTGGAGGATATTTTACAAGATCTTAAAGACAGAGCAATAATGGAGGAAAACTTCCCTTTTTCACTTAACAAACAATAATTGATCAGCAGGATTTCCAACAGATAAAACAGAGGTTGAAAGTGAAGGATTGTGGCTACTTCAATAAGATTAACAAGTAATATATTAGCACTCTAGTTTTTCTTTATGTAAATATATATAGTTATAATAGATTTTTGTGGAGTGACTAGTTCCTCACTTGTAAGATGCATATGCCGTCTAGTATTTCAAAACTATAACAACAGAAACAACAGCAACAACATAGATAAAAACGTAAGGAACAACAACAACAGCAAAAACAAAGACAAGAACATAACCAAAAACAACAGAAACAGCAGCAACAGCAGCAACAACAAAAACAACAACAGCAACAACCGGAGGGTTGTCCGATAAACACACGAATCGAGTCGGATCGAGTTGAAGCTGAGTTGTGGCACAGAAACAACAGTAGTAACAGCAACAACGATAATAGTGATAATAAATAACAATATTAACAACAAATTTTTTTCAGTACAATAACTTATAAAAACAGCGTATTTACAAGCATAAGTAAGTATGCCTAATTGGTTGTACACAGCCAGCTGTAATAGCATAAGCTAGTCGATACTGTTGGCTTAACATAGTCATTTTAGATCTAGGAGTAGTTTGAAATGAAAAGAAGAATATTAATTACACGGAATCAACTTTCTTCCATTCACTTTGCTACAAAAATCTTATGTAAATACAAAGTCTGCAGCCGATTTGGAGGAGAAGTTAGTACTTTCCAGCACAATATTTTCCAGATTATTTTTAAATTTAGTTTTTATAAATGTATTTCTACTATGTTACTATTGATTAGTTTCAAAGCTTTTTCACAAGTAAATCGCCAACGTTGAATTTTCCATAGTTAGGTGTTATTTATAGATGTGTAACAGCACTTTTAACTGAAATATCGTAATTTACAATTTCTATTTTATCACCGGAAGTTTTGCACGTGCCAACCTAAAACAGCTGCAACTAGGA
>JAOEHV020193764.1:0-13359 GCA_025447995.2 Isaurus tuberculatus | reverse complement strand
CCATCGATCAGGTTTTATTCGAAGGAGATGCCATGTACTTAAAAGAAACTGCAACGGCTACTATATCTTTTTTTTTTTCTCATTTTACTAAAAAGAGACGTTGAAAAAAAATAAAAACGATTGTTAAGGGGAAAAAAAATATTTTTTTCGCCATACCTCGAGCTTCGAACATACGCTAAACTTTAATTAGTTAAGCCGCTGACCAAAAAGCTTTGAGGCTCGGCTTCACAGGGAAACTCAGCTCGCAGCACTTCACTTTTTATTAGAAACTTCTAGTTTAAATCTCTCAATAGGTTTTCTTGCATTAATTGATCGCAGATCAGAGGATTTTGGGTTTTTTTAGGAAAAGAAGCTTAAAGTGTATATGACCATTTTACAGTGTGGCTGTTTTTTATATATTTTAACCCCCAGAATTGAATGGCAAAAAATAATGTTTTAATTCTGCTAATTTTTCATGGCTTGATTGATTTTTGAACTTGCTAGAACAGCCACGGCCAAAGAATGCTGGGGAATGGTCACTTATTCATTGATGACGTAAAACAAGGAACAGAAATCAGGGGAAATCCAAAAATCGCACGCTGTTTAAACATGCCTTACAGATGTGTGGTATTAGCCCGCGGGAACGTGTCTAACAAAAAGAAAGGAAGTGAAAGTAAAGCTGCTTGAGTTCTTTTTTCTACATCACACAATATACACTCTGGTGCTCGGACGTTCTGAAAGGGTGTGGCAATTGTGAGAACTTTTGAGCTTAATTACGGTACAAAGAATAAACCAAACCCACTTTTGAGGGGGTATTCGATTCTAGAGGTCGACATCATACGAAATACACAAAATGTGAAAAATTCATGTACACTTTCAGATCAAGCACTGAGCGCAAAAAAGCATTCTGATACATTCAGCAGAATTCTGATTAGTTCAATTGTTTTGCTGCTAAGGGAATGTGATGCTTAATCAGTTCATTAAGCGTAGTCTCTCTACACAAGAAACGATTACAAATCAAATACCAACATGTCTACAAAGCAAAAGCGTGCTTTTCTCTTGATAATGGATAAATCTCTCGTTAATATTAATATTTTCGATTATCCGAACTCTTGATTATCCGAACTATTTATCCATGTCGCATAGGTACATTAACTTTAATTTAACAAACTATATGTCTGTAACCCACCTGTGCCCAAAACGCCTCAACTTCGGCAAGATCCTGTCTAGTAACTCAAACTTTCCAGACACACGATAGACATCAGATCTAGTCAAAGAATAAAACCCATTTTATACCCCAGTAACACACATGCAAATACATGGAGATGTTTGGACATTCTTTAATTTTAGGCCTTTTACTCCGAATAAAGCTTAAGCAAACAGTGCTGATGTTTTCCACATCTTTGAAGAGCTTGTTAATTCTAAGTGGACACTTTTCCTGTTGTCTCAGAGTTGTTGGAACTTGAAAAGCTCTGTCAAATCAACTTCAGAAACCCTACTTTATTTATATTCCTTCAAGCCTTTGGACACTATTTTACGATTAGCATTGCATTGACTAACCCATACATTATGCCTTATTAATGAAAAATTTCAACTTGAAACCACTTCTTAAATCAGTTAATCAATTAGACAAAGAGAGTGAAATCAGTTCTCTCGATGTTAACCTACAGCAAAAAATAAAGTCTCACTAACACGGTTTGCTATTTTTAAGTTGAATTGTTTTTGTTCTGTTGACACTCAACAGTTATTTTGTTTTACCAAGCATGCGGAATAGAGGCATAGTAGCTATGCGTCACATGAACTGCGCAAAACTTACATCGAAAATGTTATTAACTGTTGAGGTTTAACAGGATCAATTTCAGTTTCTACGAGTCGCCAAAACACTGCTTTGGCTAACTGTTACAATAAAACAAAACAATATTTAACTCAGCATACCCCTGGACAATGCCTGAATGAAAGTTGAGATGCTCTGCAAGGGATTCCTGCAATGAACATAAATTTGAGAAATACAACTTGGATGAGCAAGAACGGAATGCAAAGCAACAAATTTACCCTTCAATGCAAACTTTTTTGCAAATCTAATAACCTCATAAAAAAACGATAAATTTATATAAATCTAACCTTTCATGTAATGTATAATATTTAAATAAAAATTATTATTGAGATTGTTAAACAGAATAGATTTTGCAGAGATTTAAGGATTTGCCATTTGGTGGACCTCCACATACCTAAGCCAAAGCTCAGTCTTACAAAGCGAACTTTTAGATATTCCGGATCTGTACTTTTTAACTCTCTTCCTGCACATATTAAGCATGCAACATCCATTTGTACTTTTAAGAGAATTTTAACAAATTATTTTAGAAATCGATAGCTAGGTATCGTGTAATTTTAAAAATGTAATTAGTTGATTTTCTTTTTAGTTATTTCTTGCAAAATTGTATTTAAATTAGATTCTTAATTGTAACACTAGTTTTTATAGATGCAGGGCCCCTCTGGATACCAGTCTCAGGACTGAATGGGCCACCCTGTGAAATAAAGTTTCTATCTATCTATGGCTACGAAATATACTTTCAGTACAGAATTGGCCAGCTGGGACCTGTTTACATGTGACGAGTTTTCTAGGAGAATTCTCTGTTCCATGAGTAGGTGAACGCAGTTATTCCTATTCCGCCCTCAGTACGTGAACAGAGTTATCCCTATTCCTCGACTAGGTAAAAAGAGTTATCCTATTCCTTGAGTAGGTGAACAGAGTTATTCCTATTCCTTGAGTAGGTGAACAGAATTATCCTATTCCTTGAGTAGGTGAACAGAATTATCCCTATTCTTCGACTAGGTAAAAAGAGTTATCCCTATTCCTTGAGTAGGTAAACAGAGTTATTCCTATTCGTTGAGTAGGTGAACAGAGTTATCCTATTCCTTGAGAAGATGAACAGAGTTATCCCTATTCCTTGAGTAGGAGAACAGAGTTATCCCTATTCCTTGAGTAGGTGAACAGAGTTATCCCTATTCCTTGAGCAGGTAAAAAGAGTTATCCTATTCCTTGAGAAGATGAACAGAGTTATCCCTATTCCCTGAGTACGAGAACAGAGTTATCCCTATTGCTTAAGTACGTAAACAGAGTCATCCCTATTCCCTGAGTTGGTTAACAGAGTTTCCGTGTTAAAGACAAAATATAAAACTTTAATTTGTCAAGACAGTTCCTGTGGGGGATGGAATTAGGGACACTTTGGTCTGCAAAAAAAGATTACCTCAATGTGCTGAAACATGAAAGGATGGTTACAGATCTTCCTTAACTGCATGATGGTGTTCATCAGAGTTTTTGTGCCACCTTTCCCCTGATAAAAAATGATAAATGCATTTTAGTAATTAAGCTCTGCAGTTATCTCTGAAAGAAACTCGATTCACTTTTTCATCAACTGGATAATTTACCCTAGACATTCGCTTTCAGCAACTAAACAAAGGTGGGCATTACAGGTAAGAAGGTCTTGCCGAAGTTTCTTGCGAGCAAAGATTTCTTAGGTCTTCACTTATTACATTTTAGATATCTGCTTCCTCCAGACTCGTCCAAAAAATGCTAAACTTAATGCGGAAAAGGATCAAACATACGCAAACATGTTTGAAACATTTTCCTAAACATGTTTTATTTTACTTTGGGCTAAATACACGTAAAGAAACATTGAAGGTCCTGTATTGTAAAATCCTTCGCTTAAACTATCTGATAAAAAAGAAAACCGATTGCGATGGAACTTGGCTACAAGTTGCTTTCCCTTTGTTGCATTTACTGAAACTATTACACTCAAAACACACACGTTCTAAGAAAAACATGTAAAAATTAAAAATAATAGAATAAATAACAAGTATCTAAAAAATTTCTCTTAGTACTCTAATTTACAAAAGGAATGTTTTCTATTGCAAAATGCGCCATTCTAATTCGACTATTGCGAGTTCCCTTTAAGATGTAGCCATGAAACACGACGTCGGGAATATTTTAAGTTTCAAAGAAAAACAGATTTAACCAGAATCAAACACGTTTTCACAGAAATGCTTTAAATCTTATTGCAAAAACTCTGAGGCAAAAACTTTTCTTAATACCTGACATCCATTTTTACATGTAAACGAGATTTTAGGTTAGTAGATGTCCAGGAGCTACTGTCAAACCCCATTCACAGAATCCATTTTGCACTCTAATGGTGTTAACGCAAACTCCTGGATTAAATTACTGTTGCACACTTAATACACTTAACAGTCATACACAGTCGGCTAAGTTCTAGCAGTGTGCCATGGACATGCCCCCGTACTCAAGTAGTTCAGGGTTGAATAAAAACCCTTGATTAAAACAAAGAACTACAACTCACAAAAAGGGAAGAGAAACAGAGAAAAATGCACACCCAAGCTTTGCTTTTCCTATTCAACAGAATTTCCTAACCATCATGATAACTGACATACTTTCTAACTGTCAACAACGGTGGTTTTGTTTCATTAATTCATCTTTTAGGTGCTCGCTCTGGTTATTCATCTTTCTTCTTTTGGTATTCTACATTGTACCCGAACCACCTCAACCTTCGGTTCTTAATAATGTTGGTAATGTAAGCGATTCCTGTTTTTTTTATGTGAGCTTTCTATTGCCACACGGACGTGTTTCTCAAACAGTACTTTACGCTATGAGTGTTCCGGAAAACTTGGACCATTTACTATACTTTTGTAACTTAGTTAACTAACCAAAATACAAGGTGCTTTCAATTCTTTTCGTAGTTTTGTAGGTTAAAACCGTCTTCGAACATCGCCATATATTGCACCACATAAAATTTGGCGGCGTTTTTATTGCTTTGTTTTTACCAATTATGTTTTCACCGGTTATTCTATATTAAACAGAATTATACATAGCCACTAAGAAAACAAACTTTATCTTGTGTTGAAAAATCTCTCGCTTGTTTATAACATTGACTCACGAAACTTCTCTTTCAAAGCTCAAACATAATTTTTTTTATTTAAAGTGTTTATGAAATTAAAAATTTCATTTGCATAAATCGCTAGTTTGAAACACCCTGATTCCAGAATGCACTGAAAATAAGTAAAGAGTTTAAAAATCCATGTTTTTACTCCTTAAAGTTGCCAAAAAGCCCTAAATGATGTCTCCGAAGACTGGTGACGAAGTGGGGTCTGATGACGTAGCCATTGGTTTCAAAGCGGCGTTGTTTTGTCTCTCTCTTCACTTTCTTGGACTTTGCAATCATTTCAATGAAAGAATGTCAGCCATTTTGGCCTCTGGTTGAGAAACAATTTTTATCGCCGGTCTTTTTCTTCTTGTTTCTCATAACAGTAAAACGTTTGGAACCACTGGCTACGTCATATCCGGTGAATACTGAGCTTTTGGCCGAGCGAAAACGGAGACACAACAAAAAGCACATATTTTGAACTTTCACACCGTTGAAAATAACACAAAAAAGAGTTTTCGCTCATTCAAAATCGGATATTTTGGAAAATAAGAATATATACAAGCAATAATGCAAAAAAAAATTATTTCATATGCACTTTAAACGCATCAATGGAAGATCTAACAATTATTTTTAAACGTGTTCTTTTCGCATTTCAAGATACCATAGCCATATATATGATTGCACCTTTGTCACACTTTTTCTTTGATACTTACCGGTATGTGTTTTCGTGGTTAAAATTTTTTTCCCACCAACCTAAATCAACTCTTGAAGAGGTTTTTTTTTTTCATTGTGACATTGCTAATCTAATGCTTGTAATTCAGTGGTATTTGCAATAGCGCAGTTCTGACAATCACTCTGATTCAAAACAAAAAACGAGTGAGGAAAGCCTCAGTACTGTTGTAGTTTCTAGGAAGGAGATTAAACAACAAATATTCCAGAATTATTTTGTAGGATAAAAAGTAAAAGAGAGATTACTGGGCACAAAGCGCCAAGATTGCTGTTATCACATCATTTCATACAAGCATCAGTGAAATAAGTGTTTGTTTTGCACAGTATTTAAAAAGATTGGGTAGTCCGTAAAAATAGTAGAGAAAATAAGCTTCTATATAAATTACAGCTAATTAGAACTGAGATAGAGTCAAATATGATTGCCACAACTGCAATATGGGAGACTGAAGTTTAATTACAGGTTTCATTGACAACATAAATATGACTATTAACAAATAAGGAAGGTGAAACTTACTTTTTTGTCCTTTTCTGAGCCATCGGTAAGAAGAACTCCTTTCTTGTGCATGTGATTGTACAGAATTCGTTGTAGAGTTGACATATCACACTTCACCACATATTCAACCTAAAACAATTCACTGATAGATTCAATAATCGATTCTACACTTAAAATGATAAACAGATGATTTGAAATGCCAAAATTTAATAAACAGAGATTATTACATGTTTTATTCACGAGGTTTTGTATCATATCACGAACGAGCAAGTGAGTAATATGATACAAAAAACGAGTGAATAAAAACGATATCAAGCTATTAACATTCTATAAAATTTGTTTATTACACAATTTAGGGTACACCCTAGATGCAACAACATACAAACACACGAAAAACTTACAAACCGTGACTAAGCCATGTTTTTTAATTTCAAAACTTGTTTGAAAAAAGGCGGGAGGCGTACGTCGCCAAACTCGTGATACAATAATACAAGCTAGGTGATTGGTGGAAAGTATTTCTATCGGATCATTTCACTGGATCATTTTACCGTGAAGTGATATCGTATTGCTTGAATTGATATGGTTTTTCTTCACGGCTTTATCACATGGATATCTTGCCTCAATGTGTAACAAAAGCTAAAATGTAAGAATAATACACACACAAAATCCTTCTATTAGCCAGCCTGTTGACTCGTTAAAGGAGGAGCATATCTCATGTTCTTGATATGTTTAGTCCCTACCTACCCCTGGATAGAACACTAAGCCTTCACTGAATAACCCCAAGCAAATGCTGGAACTCAATTTTATTGAATTGAATGGATGGAGAGCTCCAACACAAAAACTCGCAGATCAGGTACTTGAGCCCAGGATGATAGGAGGGCAAAGATGTTACTATGCAAACAACACTGTCACAACAACACAAAATAAAATACAATACGACTTAAGTGACAGCTGATTAAAACAGACAAAAAACACTCACAAACGTATAGGAAAAAAAGATACTTTGCCTACTTCAGATGCCACAAAATCACCTTTACTATAATCAAACTCCAGATAGCCATCTTAACCAGGGCAGCAGTTGCGACCTCCTGGTCGACATTGCTACTGTGTACTGCTATGTTTATTGCCTGTTGAAGTTAACTTTTACGTTAAGATTACTTGGAGTTTGTTATTTCACTTGATGGAACATCTCTGGTTTGGAAGCTTCTTTAACCGAAGATTGAAAAAGATGTTCAGTTTTTATGTTAGACCTCTGGAGCATCAGCGTTCTCAAAGGCAGCTCATAATTGGGGGCCTGTTTTTTGAAAACTTTGTCGCGTTTTGTAGCCTACAAAAAGTTTTTGGCGAGTTGATTTTGCTACCTTACGACTAAAAAATATACTTTGTCGCGTCTTGGCGTCCGTGAAAAAGTTAATTTGGGCCCTGTTTACCCTTTTCACTCGGATAACAAGCCTAAAGAACATAATTCCTTTTATCGTTTACCTTATCTGGCAATTGTGATTCAACTTCTTTCTTCAGGCGACGTAGCAAGAAAGGTCGCAAAACCTAGAATAAAAACAACAGTGTTCGAATAGATAAAAAAAAGATAAAGTATTTTAATTAACGTTTTTATGCGCAGGGACTGGTTACCCAATCTTTCTAGCCAGAGGGTAATGTTTAAGCTGTCGAAAGCAGAGAAAACTAAAAGAACTAAGGCCCAAGTGCTAAATAATCTTTTAAGTAATTTTTCCCGTGATATTATTTTAACAAGTACGAGTTTGTATATTTTTTGGTAACTAGTTTTAGCAACTTTTAACGTTAGCAATTTTGTGTGAGCAAGATTTAACGACTACTAACGTTCGGGATTTTATTGAACTCATTACATACTGTAGCCAAGATGAAAACAGATTTTCAGGAAAACTAAACGATGCTAGTTAAAACTAAACATAAAACATATGTATGTATGTATGTATATACATGCTATACTTTAACCCTTATAAAATTGATATGTGCTAATGATATCTTGAGCTACAAGTAACACCTATTCTATTTCAGTTGAGGTGGATAGTGGCAGAATATCTACTGAGCGCCGAAGGCGTGAGGTAGATATTCATTAAGCCACTATCCACCGAAATTGAAATAGAATAAGTGTTTTAGTATATACCAGCGAGGCAATCTTTAGAAATTTTCGTTGAAGAGGAAAGGTTTGCACAATTTCTTCAGTAAAATCAAGAAGTGTGACGAAATTCATGCACGCATGAGCAGCTCACTGCTGCAATGAAACCAGGAGTAAGTCTGTGACTGAGCGGGCGACCATTTACCGCTGGAAAGTGTTTCTTGAAAAGAAGAATTTCCAACTGAAGGAAGGTTCCCAGCGCTGCTGTTTTATGACTAATGAAATTTTAAAATCTGCTGATAAAGTTTATTGAATTACTGGATAAGGAAACGACCGAATCAATAAACAGGCTCAAAGCAAACAATTGTCATTGAAGACATTGAACAAAGCTGCTTCACTGTCTAAGAACGGTACCAAACATCGCTCTTGAATGAAAACTATAAACTTCGACCCAGTCAACGGTTCTTCATGGAAAAGGGCTTGGCATTCAAAGGAACTTAGAACCCTTTGTTTTTTGCAACAAAGCGATGGCCAAAACAAGTAAGAAACTTGTATAAAACTACGCGGTTTGAAAAATTAATTTAGAAACATTTTCATTGACGGTTGTTTACACTTTTGTAATTCATTTTTTGATTGTTTTATGCTCAGAATGTAGAAATATAGCTTACTAACCTTGAAAAACTTTTATATTAAATTTTTAATATTTATGTGTTGTTTTGAGGAACTACATTTTTCTGCCATTTTATCGTTTACTTGGTCTTAAACGGTTGCAAAACGGAACCTTACGTCCGCCATTTTGTTTTGTCATTATTTACTCATTCGGAGGTAAATATTGTCTCACATTTACTATTTCTAAACCAATCAAATCGCGCGTAGCCGAGCTGGTATATACTAAAATCTCTTAACACCCTAAATTACAACATTTAATGTCTAGCAGTATGTACGGGGTTCTTCCTCTTTAGTTAGGGTAAATCTCCACGTAATCTTGAGGCATCAAATCCTCTTATCAATCATAGAGTTATCTATTTTCTTACTACAATTCTTTCTTTTGACCAAAAAAATGTTTTAAAACATTTTTATTCTAATGGTTAATGTTAGCATTGTTAATGAAAAATAGTACGTATAAAACCAGCCACTTCATAAAATTTTTTACGTCCTTTACAAAAAAAAAACGTTTTTCAAGTAACCCAAGGCCTTTAATATAAACCCCAAAATTAAAGAAACTGCAGAGTTTCAAGATTTTGCACGGACCCTAACTATAGTATCCAATTACCTTATGCAAACGGCGAATAATCAATAGAGTTTCCTCTTCGTTTAGCTCAACCTGATGAAAAAAAAAAAGGATTTTTTGTTAGAAACTTTAAAGGAATCTCGATTGTTATGAACCTTTTGTGTTAAAAAATACTTTGACTATCCTTTAATCTTCCTCAATAATTTATATACAGATTCAAGCCCGTCTGTTCCAGTTTTAGATAATTTTCTATGACCTACTTTATTCTTTGAAAATCTTGGGAGGCGCCATTTTGTTTGTATGACGTCACTCTTGCGCTGAAGTTTTGTGGTAAGCCAACGGCTTAGTCAGCCAACATTGTTACCGAAAAATCGAATGTCGCGTTTGACCAACCACTCAGAGGCCAGTATTCAATCACGTGACAGAGGACGAAAAAATATGCTTTGTTCGACAGACATGATGCCTGACGCAATGTATTTTGTATTTGGTTGTGCAATATATGGATCGAAGTAGTTGCTTTGTATCCGTTTTTTAACAAAAGTTTGGATAAGTGTAAACTTTTAGTTGTTTATAAGTAATTTGTTTAATAATTACCTCGCTTCTAGTGATATTTTTTTATTTTACACGGTTATCAACACCGCAACACGGTCTGACATATATAATTATTAAGTCACAGTCGTTTCGAGCGAATTTGCTTTGTTCTTCAACCCCGTCGAAGGTTTATGTCTCTTCGTTCCGGAGCCCAAGCTCCAAGGCTTACCACATGTACGCGTAGCGTACCTATTTTTCTTAGATAGCGGCATCGGAGGCAGTGTGGGTGTAATTCCCTACACAAAGAACAATATTTTAGAAACGAACAAACATTAAATATTAAATACAAAATGGCACCGCAAACGAATTTCAGACGGCAAAGTAGGCCACAGAAATCGACCTGAAACTGGAAGAGACAGGCTCAAATCTCTATTAGAAGATTGAAGGAAGATTCAAAGACAGTCAAGGTATTTACGGACTCGAAATGTTCATATCAATCCAGGTTCCCTTTTAAAAAAAATGTTTACTGTTCGATTTTCACAAAATAAACAACCCACTGCAGACAGCTGGATCAGTGGCCAGTGAAGTTGGATTTGAATGCGGTTGACCAAGGTTCAAGTATCGCTCTGACCACTGATTGGACTTCTCCGTGATCCCTGGTTAAATTAACGCGTTTCGAATATAGCCTTCTGGTTTCCCTCCTAAAGTTTTGTTTCCTAACTAGGGGGGAGGGGAAGGGGACTTCAACTACCGCAACTGAAAGCTCCCTCCTAAAGTTTTGTTTCCTAACTAGGGGGGAGGGGAAGGGGACTTCAACTAACGCAACTCAAAACCCCCTTATGGGAAATTGTCATCGAGTTTATATTTCACAAAAATGCATACCTTTTCACCTGTCATGGCAAAGGGAGCGTTAAACCACTGATCAAATGTACTGACAGACTTGAAGATTGTGGGTAGCAGGAAATTTAGGAGAGCCCACAGTTCGGGCAAGCGGTTCTACAACAACAACAGCAATGTTAGTTTTCAAGTTTAAAAGAATTTACATTATAAAACATAGCATTACAAATGCTGTGCAATACCTTAGCAGCAAAGCTGTAACTACGATCAGTTAATAAGATAAACAACTTAGTTTAGCAAACTGTAAAATTCAAAAAAATTTGCCCAAGGAAAATATATTTTCAAACAAACCTTTTTGGAGGACTTATATTTGGAGAGGTCTTATATACGGGTTTTTTTATCAGATGCCTTTTTGCATGTCATTACAAAATTAGTGCAATTGGCATACATATTTTGAAGTGAACACTTTTTTTTTCTAAATCAACTGTTTTTCAGCACCTGACAAAAGACCAAGTCACTACACTTTTGTTTCAATGAAAGCTTGCTTGTATATTTAGGAGGGGGCTTATAAACGAAAAACTAATTTTAGAATTTTTTTCAGACAAACGGGAAGACAAGACTACAACAGAGGTCTCTCTTTCTACACTTTTTCCAACAAAGGCTTCAGTTGGAAAGTCAAAGCTTTAGCGAAACTGTAATATCTAGCAAAATGACTTTTTCAAAACCGTTTTTACTGATTGTAATACCCAGTACCTGAAGAGGTGTTCCAGTCAACAATATTCGATGAGATGCAGCATAGTGAGTGTTAAGAATTTGTGTCAGCTTGCAGTGATGGTTTTTCATTCGGTGTCCTTCGTCTACAACCATGTACCTCCATCGCACCTGCAGCAACAAAATTTTCCTTGCCAATAATGAAGTAATTTATGAAACAGTTTAGTAATAATAGCAAGGGATCAAAACGCCGAAATATGTCTCAGAAAGTTGTCCTAGATAATAGAGCAGCAGTGGAAATCTAAATTGCTAATAATTCTTCCATCTTAATTAAATACACTCTTCACCTAAACGTTCTGCCAAATTAATAGTATTTTTGATCGCTTATTTTGCCTGGTTAATTTGTTTATAGAAAAAGATTCTGGGTTCATTAAGTACAAATCGAACAACTGTATAATTTCAAAACAACGAAATACCCTTGGCAACGTCAGCGCACAAAATTAAATCAGGGCTATGTAAACCAAGCCGTAAAAACTTGTGTCTGTTTTCATCACAATTCAATAAGAACAAATTAGAGATGGCGCATAACCATTAAGAAAGGAACGACTTAGAATACATAAAGCTCAAGAGTCCTCTGAGTTAGTTAAAATTAAAATGGACTTGTTTATGCCTTATGACATTACTAAACAAAACTAAAGCGATATTCAGACGACCTTACATACACCTATGATGAAGAAAAATAATATTTATTCTCCTGTCTTTTTAGTTCTCTTAAAACTATTTTTGGGATTATCTAATATGTTTGAGTTTATCTTTATGGCGAACCTTTGCAAGAACTGACTTGTCTTTCATGACATACTCATAAGTTGTCAGTACCACGTTAAACTTCCCACCTCTGATGTGAATCGCTGCAGAGCGACGCATGTTCGGGGAACCCTAACGAGAAAAGAACAGAATATTGAAAACGTAGCTAAAAATGAAAGTAAAATGATAACTCAATAACAACTCCTCCTAAGGGTCTTTTCAGCTGTCATTGTTACAATCCCCTTTCCCCTAGTTACGAATCCCAACTGGTGGGAGGCAGTCCAGTTAGCTATTTACAAACCTGTGAGAATATAATCCTTGGAGCAAGGAAGGCAAATCCGTTCGGTGATCAGAACGGGATTTGACCCTTTTTATACCGCATTTGAATAAAGTGCCTTTTAACACAAAGTCACACATCCTCTAACAACTACTGACGTATACAGACCGGTTCTTTCATAAGCATTGTTTCGACAGTTTGGTTCTTTATTGCAAAAATCAGTACGTAATTAAACAAGATTTACACAGAGAATTGCATAAGACCAAGTTTTCAATTGTCTTTTCAATTCTTTTATTTTTTCTTATCGAAACATAAAATTATAGTAATAACTGCAATGGCTGATATACTTAAATTTGGTATGCTATTAATAAAAGTTTAGATGTCACCTAAACTTCTTAACAGACCAAAATTGTTAACCACACTGAGTAACACAACTGAATTAACTGGTGAAATTAATCGATTCAGATTTAATATATGATAATTATCATATTTATGGTCACTTATCATAGGGTTGGAAATTTAAATCTGCCTGGTTGCCAATGCTAAGTAAATATCTTTGTTTTTGGCAAGGAAAAAAATCTTGACAAAGTCGCCCGACTAAGAAGTATGAATTAAAATTCTTTTAAATCTGTTCATACCAGTTTACCGAAAATTGAATATTTGTGTGACCTTCTTTTCCGCCAAAGCTTACTCAGCTTTCCATCCTTACGAGGTCAGTAAATGAGTACCAGCTTC
>JAOEHV020193665.1:0-13364 GCA_025447995.2 Isaurus tuberculatus | reverse complement strand
GGGGGCCCAGGCCCCCCAGGCCCCCCCCCCTGGATCCGCCACTGCAACACTTAGCGTCTTAAAGTAATTGAAGAGAAGGTACTGCCTTTGCTCTAACATCTGTAAATGGTTAAACCTTCGCGTCTTCTCGGATAAGGACGTTAAACCGTAGGACCTCGGAGAAATCTAAATCTCTATTCTTTTACTTTCGATATCGACCGAAAAATTGTTCATACCCCTTTCAATTTTTTTGTGACGTAAGTGGTGACCCGATAGCCTAGTGCTATGGCGCAAGACATTAATTCCCAAACTCTTTTACTTTCGAGATCGACCAAAAAATTGTTCATACGCCCTTCAAATTTTTCATGACGTAGGAGTTGACCTGATGGCCAAGTGGTAAGGCGCAGGACTCTAAATCTCAATTTCTGTTAGTTTCGAATTCGACCGAAAAATTGTTCATACCCCCTTCAAATTTTTCATGACGTAGAAGTTGACCTGATGGCCTAGTGGTATGACGCAGGACTCTATATCTCAAATTCTTTTAGTTTCGAAATCGACTGAAAAATTGTTCATACCCAATTCAAATTTTTCATGACATAGGAGTTGCCCTGATAGCCTAGTGGTAAGGCGCAGGACTCTAAATCTCAATTTCTTTTAGTTTCGAAATCGACCGAAAAATTATTCATACCCCCTTCAAATTTTTCATGACGTAGTAGTTGACCTGATGGCCTAGTTGTAAGGCGCACTACTCTAAATCTCAATTTCTTTTAGTTTCGAAATCGACCGAAAAATTGTTTATACCCTCTTCAAATTTTTCATGACGTAGGAGGTGACCTGATGGCCTAGTGGTAAGGCACAGGACTCTAAATCTCAATTTCTTTTAGTTTCGAAATCGACCGAAAAATTGTTCATACCCCCTTCATATTTTTCATGACGTAGAAGTTGACCTGATGGCCTAGTGGTAAGACGCAGGACTCTAAATCTCAAATTCTTTTAGTTTCGAAATCGACCGGAAAATTGTTCATACCCACTTCAAATTTTTCATGACATAGGAGTTGCCCTGATGGCCTAGTGTTAAGGCACAGGACTCTAAATATCAATTTCTTTTAGTTTCGAAATCGACCGAAAAATTGTTTATACCCTCTTCAAATTTTTCATGACGTAGGAGGTGACCTGATGGCCTAGTGGTAAGGCACAGGACTCTAAATCTCAATTTCTTTTAGTTTCGAAATCGACCGAAAAATTGTTCATACCCCCTTCATATTTTTCATGACGTAGAAGTTGACCTGATGGCCTAGTGGTAAGACGCAGGACTCTAAATCTCAAATTCTTTTAGTTTCGAAATCGACCGGAAAATTGTTCATACCCACTTCAAATTTTTCATGACGTAGATGTTGACCTGATGGCCTAGTGTTAAGGCACAGGACTCTAAATATCAATTTCTTTTAGTTTCGAAATCGACCGAAAAATTGTTCATACCCCCTTCAAATTTTTCATGACGTAGGAGTTGCCCTGATGGCCTAGTGGTAAGGCGCAGGACTCTAAAGATCAATTTGTTTTAGTATCGAAATCGACCGAAAAATTGTTGATGCCCCCTTTAAATTTTCCATGACGTAGGAGTTGACCTGATGGCCTAGTGGTAAAGCGCAGGACTCTAAATCTCAATTTCTTTTAGTTTCGAAATCGACCGAAAAATTGTTCATACCCCCTTCAAATTTTTCATGATGTAGGATTTGACCTGATGGCCTAGTGGTAAGGCGCAAGACTCTAAATCTCAATTTCTTTTAGTTTCGAAATCGACCGAAAAATTGTTCATACCCCCTTCGATTTTTCATGACGTAGGAGCTGACCTGATGGCCTAGTGGTAAGGCACCGGACTCTAAATCTCAATTTCTTTTAGTTTCGAAATCGACCGAAAATTTGTTCATACCCCCTTCAAATTTTTCATGACGTAGGCGTTGACCTGATGGCCTAGTGGTAAGGCGCAGGTTTCTAAATCTCAAATTCTTTTAGTTTTGAAGTCGACCAAAAAATTGTTCATACCCTCTTCAAATATAACATGACGTAGGCGTTGACCTGATGGCCTAGTGGTAAGGCGCAGGACTCTCAAGTCTCAAGTCTCAATTCTTTTAGTTTCGAAATCGACCGAAAAATTGTTCATACCCCCTTCAAATTTTTCATGACGTAGGAGTTGGCCTGATGGCCTAGTGGTAAGGCGCAGGACTCTCAAGTCTCAAGTCTCAATTCTTTTAGTTTCGAAATCGACGGAAAAATTGTTCATATCCCCTTCAATTTTCTTATAGCCTAGGTGATGATCTGATAGCCTAGCGGTAAGGGGCAGGACTCTAAATCTCAATTTCTTTTGTTTTTGAAATTGACCGAAAAATTGAGAAGCTGAAGCTTTATCTCGCAAGCATAGCGAGTGCTACTTTAGTGCGGGCGTCCAATGCGTTTGACATCGACAATCAATAGAGGTACTTTTAGTTTGTTAGTTTTTTTTATTGTAACCTTACTTCTCAGTGGTAAACCACTTAAATTATAATTCAAGAAAAGAGAAATAACGAAAAAAAAAAGATCCAAGCGCTTCTTTTTTGCTTGTATTTGCGAACAATGAATCACGATTTCAAGTTGTATGCGCAGAATTGATGCGCAATGCAAAGGTAAGTATGTAACCTAGCCTTGCTATTCAAGATGGCGGACGAACATCAACGAAAAACTTGCAAGTATTTCGTGAAAAGAAAAAACCGTTATTGTAAAATGCACGTAGGAAAAGGAAAAAGTTACTGTGGAGAGCACATTTTGGCTTCGGGAGAGGTCTGTGGAGTTATTTGTTTAGTTTACTGAAAAGTAATTTTTAAAGCTTCTAATCTGTTGTTTTTAACATAGATTATAAACAGTTTATGAATATTGATAGTTTAAACGTCCATTTTTTTCGCAGAATACCGAAAGAAAACGAGTTCCTTGCCCCTTAGATCCAAACCAGTAAGTTCGATAAATGAAGATCATGTTTTTACACAAACGTAAAATTCAATATAAACCAGTTTGCTTTTCTTTTGATTTTAAATCCGTTATTATTCAGGCTTGGTATTATTTATGATAGATATTTGGGCTAATCTTGGCTACCACGTGCTTCTTATTAGTGGATGCGGGTACTTAATACTGGCATGTACATGTATTTATATCTTTCCTTTAACATCCATGATCCTACAAGCGTTTCGTGACCGCTTTTTCAAATAAATCACTCTTGGGTTGTGTTACAGTTCAGTTTATCAAGATCAACTTTCAAAACATCTGAAGCGATGCAATAAAACCAAGAAAACACAAGTGGTAGGTTAAACAGACTATATAGTGCACCTGGGTTCAAGCCTCTTACATCTGGCATGGTCATAATTAATTTCTCATCAAATAATCTGAAATACTAATCAAAACTCACTGGAAGCCAAGTAGACATTTTCGTTTACCATTTTCATTCCCATCTTAGTTTGTGGTCAAACTTTATTGGATAGAAAAATATGAGTGCAGTGCAAAATTTGTTCTTACTTTCCTTGTATCATAGTGGTACTGAGGAAAATATTTTGAAATAGTACCTAGACCACACTGGAAGATATATATTTTGCATTATGTAATGTATAATGTATTTATGTGTAGATGAAGGTTTTTATAAGTGAAGTGGACCAAAAAAGAAAAGTTCACCTTATTTAGGTTGTGTTTTACAAATGTAAGGTTTTGATTAATATAACAATTTAAAGGGGCTTATAATCAAGATTTCATTTCAAACACTGCCTACAGAAACATAAATATCATCCTTACCACCAACTACATCATCACAGTCACCATCAGCATCATCATCTTTATCATCATCACCAATTGACTATGCAAAATAAAGTTCTGTCATGTCAAGAGATGGATAAAAAGTATTTATTTCAATATCTTTGCTCTTTATTAGGTCTACTATGAAGCAAACATTAATTCTGGTATATTGAATTATTGTCAGCTTACTGAAGAGAAGGTATGCAGCGACCAGTAAGGGTTTATTTGGGTAATCCTCTAAAATCGGAGTTGAACACTTATTCCAAAAGATGACTAAAGTGTGACAGTCTCTTGTGTTTGAATAGTGGAACTGCTTGTTGTCAAAGATGGTTTGATGACAATAAAAATCATATCAATATGTGGTATATTCATAAATTTTTTATTGATCCTATTTTTGATATTTAATTACAATATTTGATTTAATAGTTTTTAATTTTTACTTTTTTTATATTATTTTTTGTTCCATTTAAATATCATTTATATCATTTGTATTTTTAGAATAAAATTAATCATCATCATCATCATTTATTTAAGTCAATATTTTCTCTCTTACGAAGGGTCCCTGACTCTCGCACCATGATGATACTCCTTCTTTCCACTTCTTTCTGTTTTGAGCATCCTATAAGTAAATTAACAAAAAATAATGCATTATTTCTACTTCCACTACTTTGTAGGTAAATCCTCACAGAAAAACCTATTTGTCCAGTAAATTATTCCTCAGATACTAATTTAAGCGTTAATTATTCATTCTAGATTTCACTAAGTTCTGTTCCCCAAGATGAACTTGAAAATTTTATTGAAAAAGTAAACAAACTTTACAATGGTAAGATTTTGTTGTTGTTCAAATTAGTTAGTAACTTAAGTGTTATCAATTCGGTGTTTGGTAATTAACAAGATTTGTAATTTTAATGAAAATACAGGTTAGTTGTAATGTGGTAGGTTTGTGATTGGTTTTGTTTAGACCTTAGTTTGTGATTTTTTATTATATTTTTATATTTATATTACTATATACAGCTGTATTATATACTCAAGCTACCAAAACATTCCACATACAACAGGATATTAAACTCATAATAATAAAAACAACATATGTTTCCAGTTTTGAAAGTTTTGTAAGTGTTGTCTTATTTTTTTAGCTTTAATTTCCTAATATGTTTTTTGGAAAACATGACTGTATGTACAATGGCATGGTGTATATGACATGTAAATTTTTCATGGTAAGTAAATGTTAGATGTTTCTTAATTAATATAATTGTCTTTTCTCCAGAACATTGTCCAAATACAGAAGAAAGTATTTTAGTTGATGAAACTATGAAAAATGAGTTAATTTCCAATAAAGCAGGACCAGCTGTACTTAAACATCTTCATCAACAAGTAAGTTTATTATCATCAAGACCATTTCTTATCTTCAACATCAGCACCACTACCATCATCACCATCACTAGAACTATCATCGTCACTGTCACTACAACCACTATTAGCATCATCATAACCAACATCGTCATCCTCTCTCTCTTCCAAAACGTTTGGGCTCAAGTTGAACAACGCTGCCCCCCCCAGCCAAAAATAGCTACGTATGGCCCTGCAACCATCACCATTACCATCATCATCACCACCATCACCACCACTATCATCATCATCATCATCACAACCATGGCTTTTTAATTTTGATTATCATTGCTAATCATCATAATTATTGTTAGACACTCTCACTTCTTGGCAGTTTTTGATTGATGTAAAATATTAGCAAAAGATATGGATTACTTAGTATCACCAAGGATTTTATTGTAGCAAACAAATCTACTTGCATTTATTTGAGCCTGTCATCAATTGAATACTGACACCAATATCCCCAGGGCTGTATATCAAATAAAATAACTTTTAAAAAAAAATTTAACGAATGATCAACTTAAATTTAAGTTAGCAAGTTTTATAATTTCTTCAGGCTTAATTGTACAAAAGAAATTGTATTAACATGACATTCTCAATTGTCTCTTGCTTTGACTAAAGGCTTCCTTGATTGGCCAGTTAAGACAGCAAGGACTCTTGCAACCAAAAACTGTCTTTGTTGAGTTTGGAGCTGGCCGAGGTTTGTTTTTTAGTACTGTTTAAAGTGTTTTAAAAACAAGTTGCTTATTTTCATTTTTTGAAGTGCTCATTAGTCGACTAAGTAAATTTTATCAAGTAGGAATTGATGGATCTCTTTCTAAATGCAATACAGGAAGAATCCAGTAATTTAGAAAAGGGGCCCTACTCTCTCGGCCAACTTCAGACCATAGTTGCCTTGAAAAAATCTCAACAAATACTGACAACAGTCACAAGGAAATGTTAGTTGTTGGACTCATTGTATCTTATAACAAAAAAAGATTCTCTGCAAAAGCTCTGCTGAACTCACTTGATTAACAAGTTTATATACCTTCAGGCATGAAAAGAAATATTAATAAAGTTGAACTGAAGACAGTCTCTTGATCCTAAACTAAAGAACATTTAGTAGAAATAATTTATCAACAATTATTTTGCACAAAAACAAAAAGCATTTGAGCTTCTTTGCCTTTGTTTGTTTATTCAGAGAATAAAATGTGCTAATAATTCCCCTGGCCTTTCCCTTACTGCCAAAATATGATTGTTACAGTATTACTTAATATATAATAAAGCTGTTTGTTTTTCTTACTTTAGGAATGCTATCACACTGGTTACAAAAATCTTTGCCTGAATGCAAAAACAATGACTTCCTTCTTGTTGACAGAGCAAGTAACAGATACAAGGTCAGAATCAATGGTCTAACATGTAACTTGATTATAAATCTGTTAAACAGAACTTTTATGCCGCATTGACAAGAGACTGACCATCATAGGTTAGTCCCCAGTAGATACAAGTACTCAGTTCATAAAGTTTGTACATTGAAACAAAAAGCTAAGGCAACTTTTCCAGAAAAGAAGATCACAAAATAGGTTATATAGCTTTCCAGAGCAAAGTTGTTGACCCTGAACCTTGTGCATAGAAAGTGAGGTCACATTTTGTTTGGACCACTTATATTTGTTTTGGCCCAAATTTTTACTAACGTTTGATTGACTGCATTTTATTTATCTGAAACAGTTTGACAGTTACCACAAAGGTGAACACCAAGGACCAAGCTTTCAAAGACTTAATCTGGATATTGAACATCTGAATCTAGGTAAAAAACTATGCATTCTGTTTAGTGGCTTGTAAATCGGGTACAAAAAAAAGGAAAAACACAAACTACTGGTGATTGTGACTGCTTCTAACTGTATTTCTAATAAACATGTGTACAATTACATGGCATAAAGATTGATAAAGAAAGGACAACGGCAGCCTTAGGTAGGTGTGTTCTGAGTGGGTTTGACATTATGTTAATCTGTAAGAAATTGTGACAAGAAGTCAGTTTAGGTGGCAGGGAAATTTACCGTGAAGTGAGTATACTAGATAACTCTGTCAGGAAAGTTTTTAATTTAGTAGTAAAGAGAGAACCATCCAGGGGCGCTCTAGAAAGGTATGGACAAGGAAGCATATCATAGTTTAAGGGTCTATATACATATAGCAGATGAGCTATGATTCTTTAGATTGATGGAAATAGAAAGCAGACATCAAGACTCTAGAAGAGGGTATTCCAAAAATAATTTGTAGACCAGGAATTTTTTTCGCTACAGACCAACAAGCTTAAAGGTTTTAATCATTTGCAGGTAAAGTTCCATGTATTGCTGATCAGTCAAGAAATATTGTTGCTGCAAGCAAACACTTATGTGGGGCAGCCACAGGTAAACGCGTGTTAAGTTAAACCGCTTTAGTCACGTAGCTTGAAATGGGTGTAATTTGTGTGAAGTATAAGTATGTGTGTTGTAGTGAAGAAATAACTGTTTTTTTTAAACTCTTAAATTTTTTACTTCGGGGAGGAATTAAGGGGGAAAGAGGAAAATTATCAAGCTTTCGAGTTTAGAATGCACTTTAAACGCACGAAACCTTGTATAAGTCCATTGTCAGAACATCACATGATGCTGTGGCGCAGGTCTAAAGATCAAAATGTGAGGTTGTTATAATTATTACTTATAGTGGTAATCAGACATTTTAAACGAGTGTTGACAATGTCCATGGTTTATCTTCGCTCCAGTTTACTTCTGTAAAAACTGTTCAGCAAGTTCTCATTTAGCCACAGTACCACCAAAACATGTATTCATATACACCTTAGCCTGCGTGCAGACGGCTTCGAGTTACAAGTACAGTTCAGTGCGTTTGCGGCGCAGGCTAATACACCTTGAATTAATGAATAAATACACTTTTCCTCTTAACTTCAATCTGAGTCCATGTTGCAGATTTGAGTTTAAGGTGTCTGCTTGAGACAACCGCCACACATAAACATCCTGTATGCAGTGAGGATGGCTTGTCAAAAGAAGAAAGTGGCGCTAAAGAGAGGTATCTTCAATATCTTTTACGGCTTAGATTACTCCTTTATTCACTGCTTTCCTATCATACCTTTTCGGTATAAAATCACTTACTAGTGAACCTTTTGTGCTGGGAAAGCGTTAAGGAACTCTACGGGAAGTGATATAAACAATACTTAATGTACTAAATGTCACTTATAAAAATGTATATTGCATGGGCAAATTGACCTAGAGAAAGGGCGAATGGACCTCAGATATGGAGCATATTTAATTGCAGCCTCCATAGCAGGCGCATTTCCGTCCAACTCTCCCCAGTCCCCTTGCTCCTGCTACGCAGGCTAATTTAATTGGAACGTTGTATTTCATTTTTTTAGCAGAAAAAACGTGAAAAAATCCATTTTTTCAACGGGATGTTCAAACCCTGTCCTCTGCGATACTGGTACAGCGCTCTTTCTAACTGAGCAAAGAAGACACAGTTTTTTGGATATTGTTAAGTTTGGTGGCCGTGTAAGAATGTACAAAGATTATTGTGTTTATTAATTTTTTTTAGCCTCTTATTTTGCAGTAGCTTAAAATGTGTACGTAACCGTGGACACCGTTCACAAAGTCGTTACTTTTTCTTTCTTTTTTTACTTTCTACTAAAAAACAGTGCTAAAGACTTTTAATGAGGCTTTCAAAGTTTCCTACTTTACTAACTCTGTTATCCGATATTCACTTTACTTGAGAGCTTAGCATTTCATACCAAGATCACTTAGTCGTTGGTTTTGTACGGGAAATCTAAGTCAGTTTTTTAACTGATATATAGGAATCACCACGTCCAGTCACATCTTTTAGAATACACTTTCACATCCCAGTGTAAATTCATTAAATTTTTTACATACTAACTTAGTTCTGCATCTGAAAAAATCTCGGTTGGACCTTACTATTAAGATTGTTCCGAAGTAATTTGACAAAATCTGGCTACAGCTCTAGGTTTTATTTGTTTTGCTCGTTGTGTCTCCACGCCCACTCCATCCTTCCCTAGCCCGGATTCCTCGCAACGCTCAAGCCGTACTGAATAAAACTACATTTACATAGGGAAACCAAGCGACAAAGAACCACTACAGAAACAAGTTCAAGTCACGTGGCTGGGTTAGTCTTCGCTCTTTGCTGTCACCACAGATGCAATTGGGCGCATTATGTTGGCCGAGAGTTTATGGTCAAGCTAGGACTGGGACCGGCTGAGTTTCACTTACTCTGTTGCCTTAGTAGCTGGGCTACATGTGGTTTGGGTTTGAGACGAGCAATAGAGGACCAACAGCAAGATAAACTCGAAGGTTATTTTTTTTTATTTATTATATAAAGACAAAGTTCTCAAGTTTAAATTTTTTAATAATGTTTGATAATTTCTAGAGTTTCTACAAAACAAAATTGACCAAACTGTCCGGCGGCCAGTGTTTAAGAGCCGAAAAGTTATAGATGATCTTCAGTTCTGTGAATCAAAACCGTTCATCATTAGCGAACAAAATGAGTGGTATACAAATATCAATATCCACTGTGTGATGCAGATTTCGTGGGTTATACCACCCGCCATTTGCTGTGCCGCGCTGATGTGCAACGTTTCCTAACCTCATATATCGCTAAACATCTGATGGACTGCTATAATCCTGATACTTAAAATATTTACAGCAATTTACCTGTTCTTCCGGAAATGCAAAAACAAACTGGACTGCTTGTTACATGAGATGTTGTTTATCTGCAATATAAGACCCTAAACAAACATTTGAGAATAATGAAAATGTTAAATAAAAAGCGCAGGGAAGGCTCCTAACACACACGCATTTTTGCACACTGTTGCAAATATTACTAACTGATGAGATAACATTTACCTCAGGTTGTTCGGATGATAAAGGAGATCAGGAAGAGTCTGTGAATTACAGTGACGTTGTCCGTGAAAAAGCCACCATCGATAGAAGTGATACAAAGTACGTGGAAACGTAGCAGCTCAATTATACTTGTAACATCATAACCGTCGCCGCCGACGTCATCGTCATCATTATCATCATCATCATCAAATTTATAACCTTCATCAAAGTTCATTATCCTCACCACATCAAGGCTCATCTACATCATCAAGGTTCATCTACATCATCAAGGTTCATCATCATCAAGGTTCATCATCATCGTCATCAAGGTTCATCATCATCAAGGTTCATCATCGTCATCATCATCAAGGTTCATCTACATCATCAAGGTTCATCTATATCATCAAGGCTCATCATCAAGGTTCATCTACATCATCAAGGTTCATAATCATCCACGTTTATCATCTTCGCCTTCGCCAGCCTTGTCTTTGCCTTCATCATTATCATTTTAATTATCATCATAGTTGTACACTAAGATCTTTATATCAAGGTTCTTACCAGTTCATAAACCCAAATCAAATACTTGTTTTATGCTAATTATATTATTTTTCGTTGTTTTTTTTTTTGTTTGTTGTTGATAGAAACCAATCTAAGAAGTATAAAAAACAATTAAGCAGACTTTGATGCTCAAGTTGCCAAAGTAATTGCTCTGGGAAGCATTAAGCTAGAAAAGAATGTTAAATAGGCAACATAAAGGGTGTACGAGGTCTGCCAAGCTAGTAATATTTCTGACGCGATCCCAGGGCTTGCCGAGGGTTTGACATTTGTGAGACCTTCTATATCTACCAATTTCTTCTTCTCCTTTTAAAAAATGATTCTTCCTTTCGACATCCCGTCTTTTGACAGGTTAGCTAAGTTGTTTGTCTAGTCTCAAAATCTTTTTCACTTTTCTGTTAATTTAAGACTTAAAAGAACGCACACAATAAAATACACAATAAGTTGATGAAAGCATGACTATGACCAGATGTTGCAGCTTGTTCTTGTTGGTAAGGAGGTCTTCTCACTTTAAGTTTGTGAACTGACAGAATAGTCGTTAGGTTTCCAAAAGTGTCACAGAATCCCAGTTAGCTGAAATAAGTTATTTCTTGTTCTGTTATTGATATATATTACACTTATTCTAAACCGCAGATTTTTGTTTCCAACATTTCAGGGGTGTGTCTTTAACCAAAGCAGAGAAAGAAGAAATTGGCAGACGGTGCAAGAGGATAATAGACGCTGGTCGGGTGTGGTATCTGAAGAATTGGGGACTCAAGGCAGTCTTGAAAACTTACATCCGACCGTCAGTGTCACTCGAAAACGTAGCTTTAATAGCAGTAACTCAAGAAACATGAATTAACATCTGGTCCCATTTGACAATAACAATGGTCTTTTACAAAAAAAAAGGACACGTGTATCTACAAAATCACTCGAAGTGGAATATCAGACAAATTAAACTTTGTATAAAAAATGTTTTTAACAATTTCAATAATTTTTTTAAATTTACAAAATTGTTAAACAATTATTTTTTTGACAGAGAAGAGTTTTTTAGTATCTCGAAAAACGATCACATTGAGGCACTAGACTAAAAAAATTACGTACAATCAAAAACGGGCCCATAACAAAGGAATTACGCGGCCTCCATTCGATCCTCAGCGGCTGTATTCTACCTTTAAGATGCCTATTTTAATTTTTGTTGGACTGCGTTATAAACTGAACAGAGTAATATTGGTTGTTTATAAGATTTATATCTTTTAGCCTGCCATTCAATCTCTAATCCCTTAATGGAGAGCCGATTAGCAGGCTTTATAATAAAATGATTTGAATAATGTATATGCCGTACTTGATCGAAAAACCGTTTTATATAAAAGTAATAACTATGTAACATGGTTTCCATGCTTTCCTCTCACGAAGCGAATTATTGGGAGATTGGAAGAACTCAAGATGAACACCATTCCGCTTTGCCTCGTGGTTTTGTCGTGTTCTCTACACCTCCCGCGTGCTTGATTACGTAAACACGGAAACAATTTCATATTACTTTAATATCTTCTTGTATTTTTAAATTTTTCGCCGTTTCCCTAGGGTTAATCATGTAACGTATCAATATTTAATGATAAAACTCATATCTTCGCAGTCCCCACGTAAATTCTATTATTCTCTATTTTATTATTGTTTAGGAGTTTTTTTTATGCAAAATATAAACGCTAAACGGTGAAGCAGTAATTGACTTTGTATGGGCGAAATTTAATGTTTATATTTGCCTCATTAGCATAAAATCATATAACACAATATCAAATCAATTGAAGTTTCAGCTTGGTACATGGAATTGTTTCAGACTAATGTCTAATGAGGCCGTAAAATCTTTAAAAATTACAGCGAATGTATGCATTTATTAATACAGAACTTTTGCAACCCGGCCTTATAAAGTGACTAAATTTTATAGTTCTTAAACCTTCATTTCTCAAAAATCCTTCTGTGTGTCAAGGTGAAATATTCACTGAATACTAACTGTGGCATGTGCTGTTGAAATATGAACGTATTTTGTTTTTTTACCTAGAAGTTGTGTTTATGCTAATGAGGGAAAATTTATTGTACTTGGTACCTGATATTAACAATAACAATAAAACGAAAGAGTAGAAAAATATTTGTACATATTAAATGTAGTCATTTTAGAACCCTTTCAACGTACCTGAGGGTTGACGTGACAGCTATAGTTACTCATCGTAAAAAAACACAACACTTATCTTTCAAAATTGCACCCAATATAATCACGTGCAAAGTGCATTTGGTCTTGGAGTTTTTCTGAAAAGGATAAAATCCATCAAAATGACTCGATTTCCAGTTGTACCGGAAATAAATTTCACTAAGGTATGTATTTGTTGATAGAGAGATCCGAAAAAATTAACGCTAAGTGCAAAATAACAACAGTAAAACTTGCAGCGTGATTGCGTCATTAATTTGATCAGTACGAATATAAATTTAGGCGTTAGTATTAATATGAAAACAAGAATGAACTAAAAGTTTTCCAAAACGACTAAAATAGATTTCTAAATTGCTTTGAGTTAACCCAAAACTAATAGAGAAATATCTGAAGTGGTGTAAAAGAAGTTGATGTGATAAAATGGAAATGCTATACGATTCGATGAAAACGGCTGGGCTAGTTTTCTTACACCCAGCCAATGCAAGTAACGACACATTTGAAAGTTTTACAACATCAGTTAGGGCCTGTTTATATGGAGCCGAGCCAGCCCGGTTACCGGGCTGGCCCGCATACCGAGATGACGCTAATCAGACCTT
>JAOEHV020193564.1:0-13369 GCA_025447995.2 Isaurus tuberculatus | reverse complement strand
GACGTCATTCCCGGACATCAAATCTTTAATTTGGATCAAAAAACACTCAAAACACAGCAAAATGGACACGAGTGAGTAAAAGAGTTTCGATTCTGAAGTACATTACATTTTTCCTATTGTGTGAAAATAACACGTTGAGCAATAGTAGAAAGTCCGGGAATGACGTCACAACCCAGTTCCCCGACAACGCGGTCGTTAACCACGATGGCTTCAAATTTTGCTAGCTTGAGCCACGGTAGAAAAAAAACTATTTGACCAAATTCAAAAATTTTTTTCGCAGAAGTACTTAAAATTATATGTTAAATGACTTGTGCCAAAAAAAAATTTTAGTGTTAGTAGCACTTTAAGTGGTAATGCCCGCCACCAACGTGGCCATACTAGTGACTGCAAGTTATCGATTTTAGTACGTATTTACTACCAATACTTGTGACGTACATTACTTTGAAAATCACTTCATATCGTTCTTGTTTTCTCCTCCAATTAACCGGCACGCACTAACCTTTGTCTCTTTGCATCAGGATCTTCAGTCGGTATCTGTAACGGATCGTTTCAAACAAACTTATAATGCCTACTCGTGATTTAATTTACCCTAGCTTGAATTGTTTGAATTATTGATTAAACGCCATTATGACATAAGAAGCTTATACCGCTTATGAGAACATCAACGTACAGGAACTACCTCAAATGAAAGAGGAAACATGGCGGAGACTGTTCTTGTTGCGCTTGCATCTTCTTTTGTTTCTTTTAACTGAAACGACGTCGTCAACGGAGGATTGAAAACAGCAAGTTGCACAAAAGCAGACATACAGTATGTCCTAATTTAAAAGTTTATTTGTACAGAACATGGTGTTTCTTCAACATTTACACCGCCATCAAAATCCTCAATAAAAGCCGCCATTTTAAAAATTATCTCTGAGGGAGACTAGGTTCAAAATGTCTGATTAGTTCTTTATTAAAGTGACTATGACACCAATTTTTTTTTTGCACATTTGGGAAATACAGCATTTCAAACATACGATTCCAAAGTTTTAGTTGTTTAAGATAAAAACTGGCGATTTTATAGGCGGTTTTAAATGGTTATTTTGCCATTAAAAGTGGTCACAGGGACTGGGTCGAGTGACTTAATGTGGGGGGCACAGCGGTGAGGTTTAGCTTTATTTTTACTTTGATTTCAAAAATAATCTTCTAGATTTCTCCAATTTTCTGTTACTCCTCCATACTACAAAGTTTTTATATGCTTCCTAGATTACGTCACACTCTATTGTGTGGTTGAAATTTTGTCCTACATATCTCAAATTTTAGAATTGTACGTTTGAAACGTTATACTTCCCAAATGTGCAAAAACAATTTCGTGTCATAGGTACTTTAAGCCATTTTGTCAGACTTTTTAAACTTGTTTTTTCCTTTAAGCCCAAAATAACGTCGAAATAACAAAAACATAACGACAGGTTGCTATTATGCTCACACAACAAACAGAACAACAGAACACGTGAATTAATCAACACTAGGGTGAATAGTTTTATCTTTACGGTAAATAAAGTACGAAGCTGACGTTTTGAACGTCTTAAAAATGCTTAAATCATGTGTTTGGCCCACTAGGTATAAAAATACAACGACCTTCTAGTGTCGTCCAATGTCCAGTTCATGTCATTGTGTCGTAAATGTGAACCAGACTTTATATATTGAAGTGTTAAGAAATCTCCGTACATTATGCTGTCAAGGGTTGGTAAAGCACACATTATACAGAACTCACGTCATTTGGCATACCTCATCTGGGAGAAGAGACATCGCGTCTACACTGCCATCTAGTCTATTCCCTACCAAAAGGAAAGTGTACATCAACATTTTAAAATTAAAAAATGAATTCAACGTTGATAAACGAAAACTCATTCATAATCATCGTCATCATCATCATCAACATAATGACGATAATGATGATGATGATGATGACGATGATGATAATGGTATCTATATTATATATATTACACCTTCACTAACTCCATAAGAATCTGTTAAACAACTTGATAAATTATATACCAGGTCTGCAAAAACAGTACCAGGTTGGTGGAATATAACTAGCGATGGATAAGTGTCCAATCCAGTAGAAAAGGAATTCCATTCGCAACGATAACTACTTTTAGGCAAAAAAATATTTCCTGTTTAATTTGTCCCTTTTAATACAATACGTTAGTGTTGAAGACAAAGGAGAAGTTCTACAGAACTCCATCTGTGAGCTACTCACGACGTGTCGGAAAGTAGGTGATCATCTTAGTGCATTCCAAGTTGCAACTATTGCAACAACGTTACATGAAAGATCTTCCCGGATAAAAAAGCAAATTAAGCAATCGAGAAAGAGAAAAAAGAATTCTTGGATTTTTGAAAGGGGGGGGGGTTCCACCTTACTGAAATTTAGCTTTACCAAAATAAGGATTAAAAAGCTTTTTGTTGCCAAGTTTTCAAAAACCTGCAATATTTGCAAAAATGAACTCCCGCGAAAATAAAGCCCTACACGGTTATCTCATGAGTTGTTTATTGCAAAATCAACAAGACCTCCGTACGTAGTAAAAAAAACGGTGGAAAAGCGGGGGTTCCGGAACCCTTGGAATCCCCCTCCTGGATACGCCACTGCATTATTACGGCTGTTATAATACGTGCATGTTTTTGTATTATATTCTTTTTCTTTTTCTTTCCTACTACAAATTTTTAGTTCATTTTACTCATTGTAGAAGAAATTTTAATTTTAAAATACGTGTAATTTCAAGCTTGTAATTAATTATATTAAATAAATTATAAAACAACAATGAACAAAAAAAGAACGGAGCATCGAAGCCACAGCTGTTGGGTGCATGTCAATTTTATAATGGGTCTATCCTTGCCATTTAAGGGTATACAACGATTATTATATTTTGATAAGTTGCGTTTGTATCATGGTTAACTATAGTAATGAGGTTACGTGAACGATCTTCGTGCTTGAACACATAATTTTAACCAATATTAAAAGAGAAGATGAAAAATTTAAGCTTCCACAGGAGTCGAACTCGTGATCTCTGCGACACCAATGAAGCGTTCTTAACAACTGAGCTATAAGACCATAGTACTAGCTGTTGGGAGAAGGTCAATCTGGCTTCGTAACAAAGTTGGTAAGGGGGCTACACCAGTGCCGCATAGTTCGCGGGTTCGATTTTCGTTTTTAGTTTCAAATCTCTAATTACCTCTTTTACAGAATCTCACAAGATGGAGGGCAATAGCGAACTCAGTCAATGACAACTGCAAGTCTCTGTCTAAATCTGACAAATCCCTGCAATGTTAGCAACATAAAAAAAATCAACATATACAGTGTAAAAGCCATAAACCATTTATTATCCGAGAAAAGGTTTTAAAATCGTGAACACTCTCCAATTTCAAGTTGCAAAACTTTGCAACACGAAGACTGTCTAACCATCCCAATTTCGTAGGGTTTAAATCTCTTTTCACTGAAAATACCGAATCTAAACCATTGTACAATTGGGATGCAAATTATAGATCTCTGTATATTTGAACATCTGTTGTGATGCTTTTGTAAAATTGTCTTATATTTCTATTACAAGGACAGGAAACTGAGTATAACGATCAGTTTACTAAACATCTTTGGCAGAAATCGTTGTCTCAGAACGCTAAATATAGAGTTTTCGAGCCTTTAAATGTCAAAATATCTTTGGGATCTTTCCCAAGACCTTTCTAGTGGCTCCCGCCTCCCTAGAACAATAATTGTCTCTGTGGCTCGTGTTTTCTACATTTCCCTCGTGTTCTCAAATGGCCGTCGTGTTTTATCACAGTCTAAAACACGGCTTAGGCTTCTTTATTTGTTTTAAATTAAAAAGCATAACTTTAGTAAACAGTCACGCGTGATCATGAGCACTTACATAATGGCCGGCGTGGGCGAGTTGGTACGTCTTATACGTTAATCCGCGAATCAAACATAAAGTTGCGTTATGGTAGATGTATTAACAAATCGAAAAGACAAAAGATTTTGTGAAAGCCTTACAGATAGAATTTCAAGCTTGGGCGACTTAACCCTTGGGCGACTTAGCCCGTGGGCGAGTTCGCTCATGGGCGAGTTGACCCGTGGGCGAGTTGGCGTGGGCGAGTCGGTTCGTGGGCGAGTTGACTGTAATTCCGTTCTGATACAGTTGACTCAAACTCGACATTTAGCGCATTTTTTGGAACATTTACGGGGAATATTGGATTGAATTTTTGTTGTTAGTGTGCTAAAGAACAAGTTAACCGGATTTCCAAGTCAGGCGTAAGAAATTGCCCTCAATGCGTGAAATCGACGTCTTTGGTCCGCGGGCGTGAGACTCACGCATGTAATGCGTGAGAGTTGGCAGGTATAATCTTACCAACTGAGCTATGAAACCACAGCTGCTGGGAGCAGGTCAATTACTTATTAAATAAATATACTAGACACTATTAAAAAAAGCTATTTATAAATAAACTGAAGACTTTGAGCAATCACTAAACTCTAGCTATGTAAATGTACTATAAAGTTGTTTCCTACCATATTCTTGAAAGGATGACAGAAGGCAATTGTGAATGGGACAAAACTGTACACGCCGTTTGCGCTGAAATAGAAATTGAAATCAACAATTTGAATGACTTATATTTTTTTATACAAAATCTGGGAAACTTTATGAAAGCTTTCATAATTAAGAAAATCAACACAGTGCATAAGCTCCGTTACTTTAAATAAGGTTTAAAAACTCAATTACCGCTTAGAGCTTTTTTATAAAACATAGTTTTTATTAGGTTGTGCTCTAATTATAATGGGATCAGCCAATTTTGGTTAGTAGGGTATTTGTTATTTTCTAGTGGGAAAAACGACTTTTGGTTAATTTTGTTGATCTACCATGATTTCAACTACATCCAATGCTAGTCAAATTGGTTAAAAAAGAAGGCAGGGTAGACCAATAACTTCAAGGGCTATTCTTTGTTAGCAAACAAAATATAAGACGACTTTCTTGCTGGAAAGAAACTTTTTCAACATAACTGAGTTGCTTTTTGTGAAGTTACATTCCAGCAAGAAAGTCACCTTTAATCTTGTTTTACGAGAAGACATCTTCTCGACTCTTTCAAGGTACATCATCCTCTGTCATCACCCTCAATGAAAACAACAGTGGATGTTGTTACATTGGAAGTAGTAATGACAAAAAAGACAATGAGCCACGAAAGAGTCAAGAAGATGTCTTCTTGCACCAACTAAAAGCAGCTTTTAAGTGTTTTAAAAGCAGTTTCAATCAAATCAACCAATGGTTGTTCCCAATAGCCAATTAATTGCCAGGAATTTTGGTGGAAGGAGGAGTGTAAATTGACACCATAAAAAGGACCACACAATATAACATTTAAAGGGGAGGTAGAAGATGATTAAACACAATAAGGCAAATATGCTAACAACTGCTATTGAATTTTAATGGTATAGTGGTAAGAAAATCATTCAAAGAAACATTAGCCTGCGTAGCTGGCCGTCTTGTGAGAGGACGGAAAGAGTAGAAAATTTCAAATCAAAGCCAAACATGATTGTAAGTGATGTTGTGTAGGCCTGTCACCCCATTGTAACAGAACATCTCTGCCACACAGCATATCTTTCACAATTATTTCCTGTTCTTGTTTCAATATTATCATTCTGCTAGGATTTTGCAAAATATTGATACAATCTTAAGCTGCAGCCATAGAGTTTTCAATATGGCACGCCATTGAACTACACTTGGTTGACCTATTTTGATTGATGTTGATTGCAAAGGAGCCAATCAGAATTTCCCGTCCACTGGTGGACAGAGAATTTGAAAAAAAGCATAGTTTTATGCAGGCGGTCCTTCAACTTCCCTCTCCACCTCCACCCCCTTAGTAACTTTTTTATCTTCTTCTCATTTGTACTTTCTCAGATGCCCAGATTTTTTACTTTTTCTGCCCTCACACAAGACCGCCATCTACACAGGCTAAAGAAACATCAATAGACTAAATGGTCCAATGTTTTACCCCATGTTGAAGAGAGTCAATATTTGAAGTAATTATTGAGACTATTTCTGATTAATAAAACACTTCTAAATAACTAAAAATTACTTTTTATTAAATGTTATTTAAAAGTGAGCAGACTGTTATGCAGTGCATGGCGGTAACCTTTTTTTTTCTTATTGGGGGAGAGTTTGCACACCCCATGCACCACCCTGTCTGTGGGCCAATGTACACAAAATATTTGAGGTAATGATCTACATACTGTCAAGATATCCAGTGTTGTGTTTGTCTTTCCACTTAAATGTCTTCTGATAGGCTTCCCACTCTGGCATTGTCATCTGCGGCACTTTGGCAATTGGGAGATGTTGTAACAACAAAGTCTGTGGGAGAGAACTGGGTATTTCCAAACCCATCAACCTTGACTGAATAAGATGAACAGCAATAGCAAACTCTGCTGCATCAAGCATACTGTCTCTTGTCATATCAGATAATTTCCTGAAAAGTGCAACAAATCTCAAATTTAGTGACCAATGTTTATTATTTTGTATACAACAACAACAATATTCACTTAATAACTGCTCCCTCAGGAAGTATCTGTTTTGTTTCCCGAGAATCTCGATGTTTCCTGAGACGAAGATTTGAGGGAAACAAAACAAATGCTTCCCAAGGGAGTAGTCATTAAGTGTTCTGTTTTATAAAATATTTCATATAGTACGCGCGTTCTGATTGTTTCAAAAACCATTTTACATGAGAGTATGTAAACACGGTTTCCATCCGCTCTTCTCAATAATGATTTTTTCTTTTGTGTTGTTCCTTTTAGGTCGCAAAAAACACAAAGACAAAAAAATATTTCTCTTTTGCATCCAAGAATGGTTACAAAATTTTTCCTAACAAACCGACTTTCTTATTTCACCAGCTAAGGCCGAAAACAGCATCTTTGAGCCAATTAAGTAATGAAAAAGAGTTGTTTTCTGTCGATCATTTTACATTTATTTCCATTCATGTAGCTAAAATGTAATGGATACGAAGAAACCAGGAAAATTAGTTTTTAAAAACTAAACCAGGAGAACAATTTTTTTCTTTAGCTTTTAAGCAAATTTTAAAACCAAGACACATTAATCAGTTTGCAAACCGTTCTCTAACTGTCAAAAAGTTAAAAAAATATGAGAATTGATATCTTTATCGACGTAACAATTTACAAGTTTTCCGGAAAAAGTTTTAGTTTTTTTATAAAAGAAATATAAAATGGTTTCCATGTTTACATAACCTGATGTAAACACTTGGGAGGTTGGAAAACACTCGATAAGCTGGAAACCACTCTGCTTCGTGTCGTGGTTTCCTACGCTTATCTTGTGTTCTCCGAGCCTCCCGTGTGTTTACATCAGGTTATGTAAACACGGAAACCATTTTATATTTCTTCAATATAGCATAAAAATAAACCACAATTATTAAAACAAAACGAATTTATTACAAGAATGAGAGTGGAGATATAAACATGTGCACAACCGCAATATCTCCAACAGGAAAAAACTCAGTCAAATCAACCTCTGATATTGTTCTAGTGAATCAGCTTATAAGCAAGTGAAGAGAACTTGAATGACTCAACCCACAGACTGACTCACTGATTTGATGTCAGAGACCTACATTCAACTAAGGTTCCTCTTGCTACGCCATCTGATTGCAAGAGACCAAACAATGTTGAATTTCATAAGAATTAAGAAAAAATTATAAAAGATCATTTTTTATTAAAACAAAACAAAATAATGAGCTGATTAAATCAAAAATGTCTTCAAATGCACTTTAAAATAAGCATAAAATTAATACATTATACAAGTTTATAAGATGCACAGGAACAAAAAATTGTCTCTTAGCAACAGGTAGATAATGCTGCAGGTCCTGCAGAAATAGCTTCTCCATAATTATTATTCTATTATATTTCTCATAAAAATTTCAGCATTTGACAACTTACTAGATATATATATCATTACAAAAGAAGAATTAAAATAATGTATTTTTGACTGAAAATTTGATATAACAAAGTTTTTCTTAAAAGGGTTGAACTTGATACTAATTACTTTTATACAAATGACAGTACAGGATTAGATTTCAGCATTTTAAAAACTTATTTTGAATTAACATAAGCAGTATCAAATGCCTATTTTCAAACAGAAACGAAATTCAACAACGATGAGCTCGAATAAAAACTTTTTTCTCTTTTTCTTCACTGTAATCCCATTGCACGAAAATTAGAATGCCGCTTAAAATGTTCTATAAAACAATTACTTTTAGAACGACAGTAAACTTATAATGTCACTAGAAATAAACTATAAAACCAAAAGATCGAGCAATAATTTTTCTCCGATTTTCCCCACTAACCACAAAAATTATCTTGTTAGTCTTCATCAGAACCAAGAATAAACTTCGATTAATATGTATCAAAACAAAATGTGTGAATGATTCGTTATCGGAATGAATCAAGAGTTAAAAATATGTTGTTTTCGGTATATTTATATTTCCTTAAAAGAAAAATTATAGGGAAGTATAGGGTTTTATCAGGGGTTTTGGCTTCAATACAGCTACATCAATTTGAAGGTTGAATGATTTGGAGGTCACAAACTTTTTTATGACCGTCAAATCATTCAACCTTCCACTCATCACCCCTAAAATTAACATTTCATAACACCCGAGGTACAAACATGTACTCACCAAATCTTGCTTAGTTCGGGTAACGGAAGTTTGGAACGTATGAATAAAGCTCTTGCTCGTTCACCTAACACATAATAAACACAAACGAAGTTAGCAACTAATAAAAGTTTTCGTAAGTCTAATAAGCTATTAAAAGAAAGTGGTAGTTAAGTACAATATTATCGATGGTAATATCACGAACCTGATAGAAAGCCGTCCCGTGGTTTTTGGCTGTAAAACAAAGCATCATGATGAATTCTCTCTTCCGGAGTAATTCTCCATTTTACTTCCTCCTCTTCCATATCGATTTGGGACCGATCACCAATGCCTTCTCAAATGAGAAAGCGAACTGATATTGAACCAGTGCAATTTTCTTCGGCACAGAACCACAAATAAATAAATACATTGAGTATCGAACAACCATAAAGTAAAAATATTATACGCGCTTCATAGCTTCTTCAGAACAGTCGGTCTCATTTTCCCTTTAATCGATTTATATAGAAGCTTGACAACAATCCTAAGCTGTATAATCGCATCAGTATAGGTTATAAATCATCACAAGATCGTCAACGACCGGATACCGTTCATTGAAAGTGTTATTTACTTTTGCGCATGCACAGTATAATACGCTAAACACGTTTGCAAACGGGTAAACAGTGTTTGAATTGATAACTATTCTTCAAAATTTCCGGTTTAAAATGTTTTTGTTTTGTTCTTACCGTTTGTTTTTAGTTTCTTTGACATTAAAATTTCCATAAGTTCCATAACATGCTTCAGGAACAAACAGAATGATTTGCTCTGACAAGACTTTAGTTTTCTTCGTGAAATTTGGTAACGATCAGCAGTTTGTAGATTTTAAAATTTATTAGTCTTCCACTAAAACTCATAACAAACATTATTTGAAACTTATTTTTGTGTCAAGTTTTCTATTTTTTCACGCAAACAAAGCCGTATGCAAAAGCTCATGTGAACTTTCGTTTGGAGGGTCCACATATACAGTAATATTCTAATATCAGGGTAATGATAACAATAATATAGTAATAATAATAATAATTTTAATAATAACTTTAATTTTGTCAAATAAGTTTAGCTATTTGACAAACTAACATTGGAGAGAGCTCAGATCTTGACGTAAAGGTTGACTTTGTTGCAAAGATTAAAATTTCTCTTATATCATCTCCAAATTGTTGCTATTTAGAAATGCATTGGAAAAGCTGTGCACCATAGATTTATAGCTATTTATTTATTTATTTATTTATTTATTTATTTATTTATTTATTTATTTATTTATTTTTTATTTAATGCCATACAAGTTAAGAGAAAGGATTTCGCAAAATTGAAAATCACAGCAAATTTTTTCTGCTATTTAATATTTATCATCATTCATCATACTAAAATTTTATAACAAATTTTTACAAAATATTTTTAATGTCATATTTTATCATTAGTTACAGCTTTAAAACTTCGCGAATATCTTTTTTTAAGCAGTGCCGTCTGTGACTCAAAATGTCACTGTCTATGTGCAATATTTTTGTTAAACCTTGTCCATACCCACTTTCCTTCTCACCCCTACCCTCTTCCTTTCCAACCCTCCCCCTTACCCTCCACAATTCAACACGTCATCCCCTTGTTCCTTTTGTAGCACGCTGTCCAGCGGTTTCCAAAGCAAGGCCACATGTTCAAAATGGCGGCGACGAAGGTTAAACAACACCTGAAAGAAATCAAAGATAAAACAACGTTATTTCTTGAAAGTAAAGTGAATGCAAACCTTTTAGTAGACTTACTAGAGTTTGCAGATTCTGGCAAACAAAAAATCGTAATTGCGTTCATTAAAGCTGTTTATAAAATCGTCAGTACACTTGCGAATCGAGGGGACCTTTTTGTCAAGATTTCGGCCAAGAAGATCGAAGATGCCAACGCTGACGAGGAACAAGAGCCTGAAAACGAAATCGACAGCGATCCTCAAGATGTGTATGCACATTGGCTCTTTGAGAAGTACCTTTTGTGTGTGCAAAAACTGGCGACTTTGATGCACCATGATGGAAGCGAAGTTAGAGAGTTTGCCGTTTGCACTTTGATGAAGTTTTTGGTCATTGAAGGTACACGGAAACACGCGACAGTTTTTTTTCCCAATATCTTTTTCATGAAAATCATGGAAGCGCTGCTTGATGCCAAACACGATATGAGTGAACTGATTGGCCGTTTTGTCGAGTATCTGGAATATGATGATGTGAAGTATCATTCGTTGAAAATTGTGAGCAAAATTATCGAGTTTGAAAAAAATAAAAGTGAAGAAAAATTCGGACCGTACTTTGTGAAAAATTGCTTTGCATTGTTAAGCAAAGTAAAAATAGCAAAAGAAGAAGAAGAGATTGATACGTTTCTGATCTTGCAAGGGAAAACTGTTTCTGACAACAAAAGAAAGCCTCCAGTGTTTTCTCTTAAAGGTCATCAAAAGGTCTTTAGTACGTCTTGGCTGGGGTTTTTGAGTTGTGAATTGCCATCAGATATACACAAGAAAATTTTGCTCAATTTACACTGTGATGTCATTCCGTACCTGACAGATCCTAAACTGTTATTTGATTTCCTGTGCGACTCGTACAATACTGGAGGTGTAACAAGTTTGTTGGCATTGAACGGTTTGTTTATTCTCATTCAGCAACACAACTTAGATTACCCAGAGTTCTACAAGAAGCTGTATGCATTGTTTGAACCAGGAATTTTTCATGCCAAATACAAGGACAGGTTTTTCTATCTGACTGATTTGTTCTTGACTTCAACCCATCTTCCTGCTTATCTTGTGGCAGCATTTGCAAAGCGGCTGGCAAGAATGGCATTGTCAGCTCCACCCTCTGGTATTATGGTTGCTGTCCCATTTATATGCAATTTGCTGAAGAGACATCCTAGTTGTCAAGTGCTCATTCACAGAAAGCAGGTACAGATTATTGAACTTTATGAATAATTTTTAAAAAATTATCAAAGTAGCAGCCTAGCAAAACACATTAGCTTTAAGAGAAAACAGGAAAAGAGAATGCAGAAATTATTCTCTAAGTTTAGCCCATTGGCTCCTAATGGTACAATAAAAGATTCAGGGCTTGAATTCTATGACGGCCATGTGGCCATTTGCCATGGATGACCCTGGCCATTGCCGTAATGCCCCAAAAATGTATATGATTTAAGGCCATAAATGGCCTGCCCTTTTTATACTGGGTGCTGCCATGCCTTTAAGAAATAGTTTTGAAACATGGGGTATTTTAAATTAGGATATTAACTATTTGGTGCCCTTTAACAATTGCCTTGGTGCTATATTTTTGGCAGAAATCTTGAGTCCAAAAATTGCCGTGTCCCTAAAATCACAGGAAGCCCATACTCTGAGTGTGTCATTTCATAGACTCTCTCTTTTCTCGAGTGAATCATAAGAAAATGTATGAGAAATATTATTTTTAATGCTATCAACTGAAAAATAAAAATAAATGAATTTTTTCCCTCTTGAAGTGTTGACATTAGCAACACTGTCCTTCCCAGAATAATAAGAAGTAAAGGATGGAACTCAAATCAGCCATTTGAGCTAACCATCATGCAATCTGGCTTAATTTTTGCTTCCAAATCTTTTCCTTTCTCTTTCAAACTCCTCACACCCAAAGATAGATCAATTTCCAAGCAATTGATGCACAGAAAGTTTACAAAACATCTTTAATCGACACTTAGAACTAGCAGAAATTCAAATTATTGGCAATGAAAAGGTGAAAATAGCTGTGACTGCATGATGTTGGATTGACCAGGAAACTGTTAAAAACTTCTGTAGTCTGGGAACCAGTAGAAAACTTACTAATGGGGGTACCCAACAGCTGAAAGACATCAATCAATCGCTTGGAAATTTATCGATCTTGAATAAGCTTTGTCATTTCATATAAAGAATCGTATTTGTCTTTACTTTATGTTATTTTTATCATTTTAAATTTGTTGCTCTCCAGGCAGTAAAGCTGTTTCTCGAAGATGAACAAGAACAGTGTGGGAATGACACACACACATTAGCTGGTGATCCATACAAGGCCGATGAAACTGACCCTGCCAACAGTAATGCTTTGAACAGCTGCTTATGGGAACTTAAAACTCTCCAGGCACACTACTATCACCACATCTCATCACTGATAGAAGCATTCGAGAAGCCTCTCATTAAAGACAAGGAAAGTGATATATCAGACTATTTTGATGTGAGTTATGAAAGTTTGTTTGAGAAAGAGTGTTGCAAGCTGACTAGTGAAAATACTTTTCTTGAGTTCCAACCACCAAAAGGAATTTTGGGTAAGGAATTTTCAGACTACTGGACATTGTAGTGTTGCTGTCTAATGTACTAGTAATGTTGACAGTATAAAAATATTGAATGTGTGCAAAATGTTTCATTTATAGAATTTTTCATTTGCTGGTGTAACTGTTTGAAAACTGCTTTGAAGTTTGTAATGTTAAATAAGCGCCTCGTCAGGTTTTTTGGTGAAGGGAAGGGCTGTCAACTGACACTACAGTGGACTTCACACAATAGTATTTCATTGGGAGGGGAGGTGGTAGCATCAAAGATGCTGATTGATTTACCACGCAGTGTTCATCAATCATGAACACAGATTAAAGGGAACCTCCACTGTAAAACATTCTAATAGTAAATTGAAAATCTCTCTTACCATATATCTATTTTTTACTG
>JAOEHV020193454.1:5000-13369 GCA_025447995.2 Isaurus tuberculatus | reverse complement strand
TTTTGTCGCAAAACACCCCTGAAGGTATACCGTAACCTTAAAATAAAACCTAAAACACATTGAGGACCAATCACTACAGAAATCCTTGACCCAAGAGTCAGAATGAAAAAATTTAAAACAATCATAATTTATTATTGATGCATTCTGCTCTGTGCTTTCTCTTGCCTTATTTATGTTACTAATTTGTTTTTTGGTTTTGTAATTAAGGAATTTTTTGCTCATCTAAAATTTGTTAAGGTTGATTTTGAAGTACATGTTTATGTCCTGAAACCTTGATTTATATAAAGTATGAGCAAACATTGTAATTGTACTTGAAACACGCCATAAATAAAAGCAGAAATGAAACAATAGATCTTCAAGATCTTGATCGAACCTGTGTAATACAGGAAACGTGCCCACTCATTTGTTGATGATGACTCAGGGAATGAAGACTTGGAAACTAATTTGTCAGCCTATAAAAATAAATTTTATCATTAGTCCTTCAACCAGCATACTTAGCAATTATTATCATATATTATTTTAACAAAAAAAATTCATGCCATTGTTGATTATTGCAGATAAAATAATACAATTATAGTATTTCCAATTGTTTAAACAAAAATAATACTTTGAAAAAAAAAACACATAGATTTACACTTACAAAAATAATTAATAATGAGTAAACACAAAAGTGAATAAGTTCATCTGAAGAAATGGCTAAAGGGGCTATGATGACAAGAATTAGAATAATGAAAAGGAAAATGACAATGATGATAATGTACTGACAAATATGATAAATAATGGCAATGATAAGGAGAATGATGATTGTAATGACAATGATGGTGATAATAACAATAACGATGATGATAACATTAATGATGACAATGATGGTAATAATAACAATAACAATAATGACAATGATAATATTAACAATGACAATGATGGTGATAACAATAATGATGATGATATTAATGATGACAATGATGGTGATAACAATAACAATTAACGACAATGATAACATTTATGATGACAATGATGGTGATAATAACAATAACAATGATAATATTAACAATGACAATGATGGTAATAATAGCAATAACAACGATGACAATGATAATATTAACAATGACAATGATGGTGATAATAATAATAATAATAACAATAGTGAAAATGATAATATTAACAATGACAATGATGGTGATAATAATAATAATAACAATAATGAAAAAGGATAATACTAACAATGACAATGATGGTGATAATAACAATAACAATGATAATATTAATGATGACAATGATGGTGATAATAACAATAACAATCATGAAAATGAAAGTATTAACAATGACAATTATGGTGATAATAACAATAACAATTAATGACAATGATAATATCAACAATAAAAATGATGGTGATAATAACAATAACGATGATGACGATATCAATGATGATGATAATAATAATAATGACAATGATATTAATAATAACAATGATGGTGATAATAACAATAACAATGATGATAATATTAATGATGACAATGATAGTGATAACAACAACAATGCTGATGATAACAATAATGACAATGATGAAAAGATCATAAATGATATCAACATCAATCAGGGTTCTCCCAAAAGGCTGGCAACCATGAAGCCAAGCTTTTTTTTTTTACTCGAATTTTAGATATGAAATAAATAGTAAATTACTTCTTCTTCAGTTGACTGTAGGATGAATGTTTGTTTTTCTAGTTTACATTTTATAACTAGCTTGAGCTGCATTTTTAATCTAAATTTGAGTGAATCATATAAAATCATCTAAATCCACTAATTTTGCTCAGGTAAACAATCAATCCCTGTGCAGAGAAGTTTTTACCCAAGAGAAACCTGGGTTTGAGACCTTGCCTCACTTCTTTGAACAATGGGAATCCAAAATGGCGTTTGAACAAAAGGGGAGAAGAAGTGTGGAAACACAAGCATTTTAAACTTTTTTTCATCAAAAAAAATTTGGTTGGGGAGGAAGCACTGCCAGAATACCTAAATTTTGAATTTGAACTTGAAAGATTTTTTAGTCCATGAAACACAAACTAGCAGATAAAGTGCTTGATTCCAGTTGTTCTGGCAATTATAAATCCATCCAACTGATGATTTATTTGCAAAATTAAGCTCTTCAGTTTTTCTTACATTCAGCTCTGCTGCTAAAAAAGTTAAAGTGCAAACAGCTTTGTTTGAGGGTGTTTTTTAGTGTTTCTTTTATGCACTTTAATAGGAAAAATGAACTGCCGAAATGCAGGAAATGCACCTATAGAGATCATAGATTTAGAGCACTTGCCTTTCTCCATTGGCAAGGATTCTCCTACTAACTCTATCTATCACCCCCTTTACCTTATATGGGAGAACCCTGCTAATGTTAATTGAAAGTGTATGCAAATTAACTTTCATTTACCGTATTCTCTCTTATTTTCTTAAGCCCCCTGGGAAGATTATCGTTTGCAAGCACTTTAGAGGGGGCAGGGGACTTATTAGATAGGGGGACTTAATAGAGAGGGGGAGAGGCTTAATAAATTCAACAGAATATCTTTGGTGTGACTCTCAATTTCTTTCGTTAATCTATCTTCTGCACACATGAGAAGAGTGACAATTTTCAGTTTTTATAATACTAAGTTGTTAATGTCTCGCAATACTAAACAAAACTGTCTTGAAAAAGAATAACTAAAAAACTACTTCAAAAAGGGGGGGCTTATTAGAGAGGGGGGCTTAATAGAGAAATTATGGTAGTTAACTTGTTGCTATTTTCTTTAATCCCAACTGTGCTGATAGATACAATGTGTTTCTGAAAGGATTAAAGTTTACTAACACATCAAAATAACACTAGTTAAAATCATGTTGTGTTAAAAAGAAAGATACAGCACATTTCCCAGTGCAGCAACAAGTTTCTTTTTAGCACATTTCTGTTCCTCCTTTTCCAACGTGCAACGCATTATCAGATGATCGAAGCACTCTGACTAAAGGAGGGACTAAATAACTTGAGTTCAAGTTTCAACTATTTTTAAAACAAAACCAGAATATTTGAAATTTTTGAAACTTAACAAGTAAATAATAAAAATCATCCTCCTTTTAAACTTTAAGCAAGGTTTATGCAGGATAAAAAAAAATTATCAAAAAGACTATTGCCAGAAACATATCCTGGGGTTTTAAGGCCTGTATTATTTACAAGAGTATGGTAACAAACTGTTCTATGGCATTTATTGCATTTGACGAAGGAGAATGCATTCTAATCTTGAAGTTGCTTGCATGCTCAGGGCTTGAATCTATCAGAGCATTTTGGTAGGTACATACGTACGGCCGGCCAGTAAATGCCTCAATTTTGTGAGATCGTGGGGCATTGGTGCCTAATGTCGATCAGTAATGTTTTTTTGATGTCGGTGTTCTCTTAGCTGTGTCTTGAGCAAATTAAGGTTTGTTGATTTGTGTTTAAAATTGTTGCACAGAAATATGAGTGGAGATATTTATCATAACACCAGGAGGTTGATATGCAGTGACATATTTTCTAGGAAAAAAATGCTGTTTTTCGTGTCGGAAACGATGGCAAGTTTAAAGCAAGATTTTGCATGTTGTTCATCAAACTCATTCACCATAATCTTTGATTATTACTAATTTATTCTGATATTACATTCTATGATGCTAACAAAGAGGATAGATTTCAAAACTTTTGATTGCAAGATACTAAAACACTGATATCAGAAAAAAGATATCCCCAAACAAAACATCACTACTACCAAAAAGTAAGTGGAATGCACAGCTTATAATATAACATACTTACTGAATAGTTTTTAAAAAAAACTATAATTGAAGTGTGTCAATGAGTAAGACATGAAATTTAACAATAGTTGCTCTGATGAATTGCTAACACTCAACCCTCAGCTTCCTACTTAACTAACGATGATGATTTATCACTTTAAAGTGCTATTAACACTAAAAATTTGTTTTGGCTCAAATCATTTAACATATAATTTTAAGTACTTCTGTGAAAAAATTTTTAAATTTGGTCAAATAGTTTTTTTTTCTACAGTGGCTCAAACTAGCAAAATTTGAAGCCATCATGGTTAACGACCGCGTTTTCGGGGGACTGGGTTGTGATGTCATTCCTGGACTTTCTACTATTGCTCAATGTGTTATTTTCTAAACACAAATAGGCGAAATGCAATGTACTTCTGAATCGAAAATCTTTGACTCACTCATGTCCATTTTGCTGTGTTTTGAGCGTTTTTTGATCCAAATTAAAGATTTGATGTCCGAGAATGACATCACAACCCAGTCCCCCTAAAATGCGGCCGTTAACCATCAAAAAGCAAGTTTCAAATGCTTATAAAAAATCGAGAGTGCGACTGATTTTGAAAATTCTTTTTTTAAACGACCTTATTTTTCAAACACTTTCAGTAGATGAAAAAAAAAATTTGGTGTTAGTAGCACTTTAACCTAGTGTTGATTAAATCACATGTGAAAGTGTAACAAATGGACAGATAACTTACCTGATCATATAAATTAAAGTAAAGATAGTTCCTCAAAAGCAAGTTTAACAGGGTTGCCTAAAAAAAAATTGAGGAAAGACTGTAAACAGGGCTTTGAGAACTTTAAAATACAATTTTACACTGAGACAATAATGTCACACTTAGTAAAGAAAGGCAAGCAAATGCTATATGTAGATTCATTTTCCTTGCCATTTGTTTTAAAACTATTAAAAACGGTTAATAAGTAGTTTGAAAGTTTAAAATTAAATACAACATTGGATATCAAACTTAAAGTTTATTTCCAGGTTATGGAGACAGAATGCAACAAACCTGTAATCTAAATGCCAATTTGTAGCTTTTTGTTTTACTCTGTGTTGTTTTGACAAATATTGATTCTGAGTGAAATGTTGGAGGTAAGGGTGAAGTTTATTTACAATATGGACATTACTTCATACCAAAATAAACTGCTAACAATTACCTGTCCTTCCTCATCATGTCTGAGGGTGGCAGTCCTTAATCTCTGATGAAGAAAACTGGGCAAATAAAGAAAATACAAATCAGTCTATCATCTATCTATAACCATAATTTTATTTCTGATTTACGTGCAGTCCTATTTTCCATGCTAAGGAGTAGGCTGCACGAGGCTAACGCCGACAGCCCTGAAGTCTCCACGCGATTCTGTCCTGTGGGTCTACTGTGGTCAAGTTTAGTTCTTTAAGGTCCCTCTGTACACATTCAGCCCCCATTTTCCTAGGGCGACCACAACGGCCTCTGCTGCCGGGGACAATTAAGTTGGTCACATTGGCAATACCACTCGATGTTGCACGCTGCATGTGGCCAAACCAGTGAAGCCGGCGGCTGCTGAGCACGGTAAATCAGTGTATATAGAAACCAACAAAATGTGTTGGCGACCATGTCAATCATGCAAAAATGTCAACTAAAATTTAACAAACTATAGGACATCAAGTGCTGTTAACCCTTTAAGCCCCAAACGCGACAAATGGCGTGTTGGCAAATTCTCCCAACTGAGTTCCATACTTTCTATAGAAGTAGTTTGGGAGAATTTTGCTTTTCAACTTCCACAGGTTATTCCACTTGATCAATTCCAAGTTTCACATTACGAATTATACTATTTTGTTTGAGTTATGTAAGGAGAAGTTAGACGTTAATAAATTGCATGGGGATGAAAGGGTTAAACTAAAAGGGGAGGTTTGGACTTTCTATAAAACATTTTGTAACATATATAAATTATAAAAATTTTGAGATACTAACTTTAACATACTATTCTACACTCTTCATTGTGTCAGAATATAAAAATTAAAATTAAAAACGAGTAGTATAAGCCCTTGGAAATAGTCCTCTTTCCTTCATGGTGTTCAACTCTTTTAAACTGAATGCCATGACTCTAAAAATAATCAAAAATCAAAAATATTTTTGAGACTTGAAAGCCTTTCTCAAGGATTTGTGAATGTTCTTGTGTAGTGTCAAATCTTCAACATTCTATGAACATTTTCAACACAGGTCATAGCTCCATAAAGTGTATATGAAAGTGTCTGTCCCATAGATTCAATATTCGGGATGGTAGAGGCATTGAAAGGATAAGAAAAAAAAGGACAACAAAAACTCAAATAAAAAAGACTCACCTTCTTATTTCCTTTAGTCTACCAACAAGTTCGTAAGCTCTGGAGTGAAAGAAGTAACACTTGGCCAGGAGCGGATCCAGTGACCTCCTGTTGTATGTCTGTACCTTCTGCATTAGAACATTGGAGCACTTCACTGCCTATAACGTTTTAACATATTATTTGAAAAATGATGAAGAAATTTGCTTTGATGTTCTATCCCCAGCATGATTGGGTCAGCACTTGTTTTTCTAATGGTTGCTTTCTCTGTGCAATAATCCAAAGCATCACCTTAATCACTGACTAAACCCTCCTTTCTCATGATCTTCTATTTGCTTTGCAACCACATGTTTCTAGTTCACCCCTGGGATTTTCCCATTTATTTTTAAATCAAGAAGTTGCCTAACAGGGTTATCTACCTCCATTCGAGGCACATATCAATCCCACCTTAACCCTTTCAGCCCCAAACACAACATGTGATATGTTGCTAAGTTCTCTTAACCTGGCTCCATACTTTCCTTCTAAACAAGTAGGGAGAAATATGTAATTCATCTTTGAGAGACTGCTGTGTGTGATCAGCTCCTTATTTCTCCTAACAAAACAACTGATAAATGTATTGATATTGTAAGGAGAAGATAGAGGCTGATAAATTGGCTTGGGCTGAAAGGGTTAATCAGCTCCTTCACATAAACTCTTTTAGATCAACATCCATTCCTGCTCCTTCCAAAAGCTAAGCATATTTTGATATCCTTTTTTCGAAAACTCCAATTTCAAAAAGTGATAAAAACAGTTAATCTTGATGCAGATCCCTAACTAAATTTGAATTGTCAGGAACTGGCCATCAATAAAACTCCTAAAGTGTAAGGAATTAAGGTAAATTATGGAAAACCGGTTATTTGTTTAGAAAATTTATTGATAAAATTTAAATATATTTTTTATAATTAATATAGGTTTACTATGTTCATTAATAAATTACAATTTTATGAATTTCAAACTGAATGTTACAGGGTTTCATATGACATATCTGTTGCTTTAGTTTTTTTTTTAGAAAAAAGTCAACACTATTACGATTTTAATTACTGACTCAATAAGGAAAACATTACTAGCTTGGAAAAGTGCCTGAAAATTTTAACATGACAACAATTACTAAAACTGTCAGTAGCTAAAATAAAAAACAAACAAACACAAAAATAAAATATTTTATAATACTTAACTTCTGATTACATCAACAGTCACATTAGCATTAGATTTTATGCAGTATAACTTACATCTCCATAACGTTTTGTGTCTATGAGATGGATGACAACAAGAAGATGGAAATAAAATTCCATCTCAGGTAGTAAGACTCCAGCTGATGACTTTGAGGAGCGGGGTCTGAAGGGTACACCCCCATCTGTATCCATGGGCTACAAGGAAAACAGAGAGAAAACCCTAGTTAGGTAATAAGATAAATTATTATGCTTTTACAAAATGCAGATGCTTAAATAATATTATTGTTAGATATTGAAAAAAACGGACAACTATTTTCAAAGTCATGTTTTGGCATGCTTATGCCATCATCAGTTTAATAGAATGATAAGTGATGTGTGTTACAAGTATAAAATACATAATATGAATAAGTTATTTACAATATGACATAATACATTAAACAATACAATGAAACAGAAATTAAAGAATTAAGAGAGTAGTATTGTTAGCACCTTACAGCATGTATGGTGATGGTCATAAATGTTTAAATCTTGTATTTTCTATGTTACACTTAGTTACACATATTTTTTTGTTTTTCGATTATTCAGCGTATTACCCAGGTCCAAGTGAGTCTACATTAAGCTAAAAGAGCTAAATCCCTTTACAAGCCTAGTGGCCTGAGGGCTGGCACTTATCTCCGGTTTCCGTAGTGTTAAGTGGTGAGAGTCATTGACTCCCCCTGGATGGGACATTAATCCATCACAGGTTAGGTCCCAGCCGAAGCTGGTACTCATTTACTGACCTTGTAACGATGGAAAGCTGAGTTAAGCTTTGGCGGAAAAGAAGGTCACACAAATGTTCAATTTTTGGTAGAGCTGAGGAATTGAACCTGGGACCTTGTGGTTGGGAGGGATAGATCTTACCAACTGTGCCAACCATGCCACTGAGTCTACATTAGCCAAGCCCTTTTTGCAACCCAAAAATGACACTTTAGGATGATTTTGAGACTTTTTAAGTGTTTACTTGAAGCTAGAAACTAGCAGAATTTCATCTTAGTGGTGATTTCAAATTCAATTACTTG
>JAOEHV020193343.1:0-13369 GCA_025447995.2 Isaurus tuberculatus | reverse complement strand
ATTCTGTTATCCTCTAGTCAGTATGTTCATGAGATGCCTTAGTAAGAAAAATATATAATACAGTAGTAAAAAAAAAATCGCCTCAAATGAAAACCCTGCTTTAGAATCAATTATTTAACCAAAGGTAGTTCTTGTATAAATTTCATTCTCTATGCTGATATGCATTTATTTCCATCTGTTTTTTATAGTGGTTATAAAAAATGCTTTGTAGTTCCTTGCTGCGCCCGGTAAGCTTTGCCGCATTGGGGATGGGATACTACAATGTCCGTTTTATGATGATTTTGTCAAAAAAATTTCCTGAGCTTCTATTACATTCAAACTGAGAGGCGTCTTGTCTTTTCAGTTATTTTTATAACTTAGTTAATTAACCGATTATTTCAACCGATATCCATAGTTTCATTTTATATGTATGTAATCATATGGCAAACGTGTGTTACACGGTAAAAGGTGAACTTCTGGTTTTGAAGTTTGCTGTCAAGTTTGGAAGTTTCATGGATGTTTAATTTAAGACTTGTCTAGCCAGCGAAGCTGCGCTTATGGGGTTGGCGGGAGAAAAAAAAAGAAGAAGAATAAAGGGACTGGGAAAGAAGGGGGGGGGGGGGAGGAAGTGATCAGTTAAAATGGCAAAGATATCTCAAAACGCTTTATATTTACCATAAATTTAAATTTTTGGACGGTTGCCAAGGCTTAACATTATCTTTTAAAGATTTACAATATAAAATGACTAAAATGAAACACACATGATTCCCTGTAACTCTGAGTTTTGTGCTTACGCACTCATCAAAAAGATTTAATCTTTTAAAGATTTATATTATATGTTGTTTTTTAATTGTACAATTTTTGTGGCTAGTGCCTCGTAGAGGCCAAGCCGCACTATGCTATGGCCTTGAGTGAGTGAGTGAGTGAGTGAAATTCGGCTTTTAATCGTGTTTCCCGATTATGATCCTACATCTTGGTCGGTTTAATTCGGAAACTCAAGGTTATTTATACACAGGCAAGGCTGATGGGTAACGCATGTGGTATTTGATTTTTCTCTTCGTAATTATTTATTTTATTCTTATTTGTTGTTCTACCTGTTTTTTTTAAGATAACTAGGTACTCTACAGAAACGCTTTTGAGGTCAAATGTATCATTATTAGTGTATCATGATCATTATTTATCAACAAAAGGTATAGCACAAAAAACTAACGCTCATGCGCAGTACACACTTATGTCTCCAAATCAAAATTACCAATGCAATAGAATTGATTATTTTCAATACAAACAGCTCTGAAACCAGTTAAAAATCGAGGTTAAAATGGAAAATCACCCGAATAGCATAGGTAATCACATGAGGCCAAGATTAGTTTCACGACTACTGCTATTCTTTTCAAAGTTTCGTCTAATTCAGTAATTGCGTCGTCACGGTTCGAGTATCACAGTGCGCTGTTTTTTTCGTTTTTTTTCTCCCGCTGGAAGAAATTCCCATAGTGGGTAAATCATCTTCTTTTTTTTTTCGCCTTTTTTGTTTTTATTCTTAGCTCAAAAACTAAAAGATATTAGGATAATTTGAATTTTTGAGACACTTTGGTTTATCAAAGTCGTCTCGAGTTCGGTTCCCAATTCGGTTACGGATTCCATTTCTTTCCTTTCCTTAGTTTTATTGGACATCCATTTTAGCCTGAATATTTGTAGCCCTTCTCTTCAATCTATACCTTAAACTCGATAATCAAATTACAAATTATCAGAAAATTTTATTCTGGCGCACAAGACGTAAATAGACATTTTCAGAAGCCAACGGGTTATTTTTGAAATGTATGATGAATTTAACAATTTTAAATTATGGATTTTTTTTTATCCAAATGGCTTTTGAGATAATAAAACTTTTGAACTTTCTTGAAGTATAGAAAATGTTTTTACGCAATTTAACATATTTCCGTGTTGAGCAATTAAAATACATTCGATTAGCTTCGTTACTAATTCGTTAAAATCGCGAAGAAACACAAAAATATGATTAAGGCCAGGTAAAAAAAAAATGTTTAGCGTCCCCGCCCGACCTAAGAAATGTTCCCGACCTCAATTTTTTTTTTATTTTTTATTTTTGTAAAACATATATTTTTTCAATTATAATATAAAAAATTATAATATATGCTCCCGCGATGTACAAGTGATTGAAACATAACCTGATTTCGAAGAATATCACGACCCAACCTAATTTGGTGGAGATCTAATGATCTAAGCTTATGCATGAGTGACAAAATCCGACTTTTCAAATAATTTTTTCGTATTGTTGTTGGTTTCATAAAGAGCAAAGGGATCATTGTTTCATAACCACTCTGTAGAGGGGGCAAACTCCACTGTCTAATTTAAGAAAAATATGCCTCATTGCCAAATAAAAAAATTTAAAAAAAACGCCCTCCCGACCTGGAAAAATTGAGATGGGTGGACGCTAAACAATTTTTTTTTTTACCTTGCCTAATACTGTTCTGTTTCCCAATGAAACCATAAACTGGTACTTTTTCCAAAATGGATAGAGTTTTTATTTAAAGTTATTTGCAAATTTTCTAGTGCAATCAAACAAAATGAAAATAAACACTTTTTTCAGCTCAACAGTTCAGGAATGGCAGTAAAGTTATTATTTTTTAAAGTATTTGAAAATTTTTCTTTTGTTTTGATACAGTTTTCAACCTTTGAACTTTACAACTTCAGTATCAGTTCCCATGCTCTTACTTTTCACAGCCTAGCCACACTATACATGTGAGTGATGTGACTATTTAAATGCTTCCATTTGAGTATTTGTTTTCTACGACAATTTAATAATTACGTGTACAGCACTAGCCACACATTTTTTTAAAATTTAAATGGCAAAAGTTTTTTATAAATCTTCCTGATTCTATTTGTAAAGTATAAAAGTTTGAACTTATCTTCCCGCGGCAAAGCCCTAATCTATCTTAAAAAGTCAGGCTTAATTCTCGGTTGTGACAATTGTTTGATTAATGCCTTTTTTCTTTGCCTACATTTTAAGTTCAGCCGGATTGAAAATTAATGTGAGATTTAGCCGGACATAGCTGTCATCAAACTCTTATACCAAACCGGAGTCACCAATCAACACTTAAATTGTCTTTTCTTTATTAAAACTACATTAAGGTCCTGGAAAACACTCATGAAAAACTTTTAAAATTTATTACTTTTGGATGTTTAGGTCCTGTAAAGTCCTCTATATTTAAAAACAGTGATGCATGCTTTCCTTTAAATCAATGAAGCAGAGATTTTATGCAGCTGTGTCGATGAATGCGTAGCATTGTTAATTCATCTTGTCTCTTTTCCAGTGTCATTACCGCAAAGTTCCCATAAACGAACCGAAATATTTATGTTAAAACAGTTTAATTGAAAAGTTTTTGCGACCTTGCTTGACAGCATTCTCAACTTGAAACCTTAAAGGCAAAACATCTCACATTAAGACAACTTTTATTGGTAAAAAAAAAACTTTGCAGGCTTAAATACAAGCATATAGGAATATTTCTAATTCGTTACGTCAGTCGTTAGTCTAATATTGCAAACCACCTTTACCTTCTTACGTCGGATTTAAAATCTTGTTGACGATGGCAGTTGGACTAATTCAACACAACGTATTAAAATTTGTAAAAAGTACTATATTTCAGCTGACCAAACCAGCCTTCTTCAGGTTCAAAAATTCGACATTTCAATTTCTAACATTACGTGACATTGCTCCAAATATTTTCAATGTTAAAGATAGTGTTGTCATCCCCTTCTTTTACGGATTCAACTTGAGTCTGTAAAACAAGAAAAGAAAGGGCTCATATGTTGTTCTTTATAGTGAGCAAGTTTACTAGTTTATTACTCTTACACCGAATATATATACCGTTTAAAGTTGAGTAACTTGAACATAATGTAACAACAAGAGGACACATGACAAATGAAGTGTTGTTGTTTGTTGTTGTTTAAATATGTTAAACTTGTCAAATAAAGACCTTACAATGAAAAAAAGTTTGGCACACGACATGGAAGCACGTGGCACACTGTATATTGCCATAAAAATTTCGGACCGTTTAAATCAAAGCTGACGCATCTAATACCTTGTTTTCTTTTATAATGTAAAGCATCCTGGATGACAATATTGTAAAAAGATCTTCATTTCTTTTTCTGTGTTCCGCGCACGTATGAAAGCGTGACCTTAAAATCGTGACAGAGCAACGCCGCGGACATTTAATCTGGGTTAAAAGATACACCTTTGGTTTCCGATCAGTCATCCAATTGTCGAGATCAAACAGTTTTATTTATAACGAGCTTACAATCACACAGTTATTTCATGCTTTAAGTAGGGGTTTTACATTATAAGACTCGAAAAAGTTGTAATCCAGGCATTTCAGCTTCAAAAGAGGGCTCATCCAATTTACTGGAGTTATGTATCGATTGAAACTACATGTTTCACAGTGCCCTCCGAGATATTTGCTTGCCATGGAAAACCATTTCGCTCGGATTCAAACAATTTGCCTTGAGGGACAACTTTGATAGCGTGTTTTTTTTTCTCGTTCAATTTTGTGGCAGTAAGGAATCATTTTGCTGGTTTTTGCTGGGATTGTTTGTTAAACTCTGCGGTGCCGTTAAAATGTTTGATTGCAATAAATAGTTATAAACAACACTTTTATTATTTTCCCAACAGATGGCCGAAATGAGAGCAGCTACGGTAAAACCAGTTTCGTCCGGAACTCGCATACTGAAAGCTTCTTCGAAAGTATATTTTGTGCCAGGGGTGATGTGTGAAAAATGCAACAACCGCCTCGTCGAATTGAAGAGACAAGTTTTGCGATCAATTCTCCCTGAGTTACAAGGTCTTTTGAAAAGTGGGAAAAATCTAAACACGGTAAGTAACAACTTAAGTAGATCACCAGCAGTACACATTGTTGATTTGGGCGACCTTCGCTATCAGATTATATTGTCCTGCAAGTATTTTGCTTTGAAAAAATTCCAAATTTTAACAAAAAAAGTAGTCAGCTCAAGAAAAACTTCTTTAGTTGCAGTGTGAGAGAAAAATGCTTTCAATTTACTTAGGATAAGGTTCCAAAAAAAAAACTATAAAATCTCGAACAATTTATTAACGCTGTAGATTCTCGAGATTCTGGACAGTTCAAACCCAACAATGAATGGCTTGTAAATGAAAACCGCAGGAATTCGGGCGGAAAATTTTGACAGTGACCACAGATTTTGCCGACGGATGTCGCCAAGTATTCATTTGTTAGTAAAGTATTGTTTTCAATCTGTTTTTGATGGCAACGTCAGTATGTTTTGAGTATAACACATTTTCCAAATGTCAATGCATGCTCTTCCACCGTTTCCTTTTCGCTTTTTATGTAACAAAAACGCAAAAAAAGGAAAAAAAACATTTTTTTAAAAATATGGTTACCAGCATTTTTTTTTATTGATGTGTGTAGCAAAACTTCTTTTGTATGACAACAACTTACGTTTTGGCTTCGGAGCTCTTAGCGATATCTGGTTGCAGTTTAAAACATTTCAGACATCGCATTTGGGAGTAGAAGGTCCAATCGCACCTTTGGATGTTTAAAAAAAAGGACTTAAAAGTTTCTTGTTAAACTCCCTTACCTCGGAAGTAATCAGTCTTTGACGGCGAAAACTAAAGTTTCTAACTTTTTCTTAACTTTTCTAACTCGAAATTAAAATCCCGTTAAATTTATGTGGTCAAAGTTATTAAACGTTATTAAACTACCCTCAAATTTCAAATTTTATTTGTTTTGATTTTGAATTATTTGGTGTAAAATAATTCTGAAATATGTTGTTTTGGATATCTAATAATTTTAGAATTTAATGAAAGAACTGTTACAATAAAAGCATTATAGGCAGTTAATTTTGGTAAGTTAGTTATGCTGACTACGTAAACATTATCAGGAGTATAACCATCCTTTCATCTTGTGTTCCTATTTTGATAAGTTCGGTGACTAAATTACCTGCGAGAACTTGTGGCACGTTTCTCTTCCTCAAATAGAGAACCACAATGAATAAAGTGCGACACTATTCAAGTGCCAAAAGAAGCCTATACTTTTAACAGAAAGGGAAAATTTATCTTTAATTTAAAAGTTATGATAGATCATTGTATTAAAAATTGCTTCGGTTACTTGGGTTATACTTGGTAACGTTGCTCGCCCACGCAATGAAAGGAATCAGGCCTTTTAAAATCTGCTGTTTTTAAGTCCTCTCTACTCAGCAAAGAATTAACTTATAGTCAATAACTTTGAAAACCTTTTTTTTCGAACATCAAGAATCTGATAAAGTTTTCTAAACCAAACGTCGGCCTTGTGTGAAACGGGAAATGTAGTTACTTTTGATGATTGCCGAGTAGCGGAAAACTATCGGAAACAGCGCCATAAGTAAGAAAGCTGCATTATTTTGTTTTGAAAGCTCGTAAAGTACAAAAAAGATCTAACGGTTCCGACCGCCATAGTCTAAATATCAAGACAGCCCCATTTCCGTCACATTTATTTTATATTTTTAAAATTGTATAAAGATGTTTTATTGTCTGAATTCAATGTGACTTTTTTCAATGATGAAAAAAAATGGTTTGGTATAATTTTATAGTTTAGAATTAATCATTGTAAAATAAGTCATAAGCGATTCTTTTGATTGTTCGTCTTTCAAGCAAATGTGTTCGACAGTTGATAAATTACCATAAATAATTGTTGTTAGAAGTGATCCCGCTTTATCAATATTCAGTGTGAGACTTCAGCACAAATTAAAGTTCCAATGTTTTACATTTATTGATCTCGAATGTAATAGACAAATACATTTCATTAACATCTTCATGCGCAGGGAATGGTTGCCCAATTTACCTAACCATAGGGTAATGTTTAAGCAATCGACGGCACAGATTTCGGCGTGAAAGTCGATTCAATGGAGGGAGGTAAACCGGAGATCCCGGAGAAAATCCCTCAAAGTCTGATTGTGATCGATTGGACTCGAACTCGGGTCCGTAGTTGTGAAGGCGTGCATTGGTGATAACTACTAGGCCAGCCTGAATTCCCTACCACTAGGCCAACATGATTCCCCTTTCTTCAAGTAAGTTTCATTTTTCAATCAATAACGCTTTTTTTCCATTTGTGTCACAAAAGATTTTCACGCAGTTTGACGCATTTCATATAAGGTCGTTGCTTTCTGTTTTGTGTTTTTTTATAGTATACATATGTCTAATCATAATTTAATGGTACGAATAAACTTCTTCTTGACTTTGACACCAAGGAACGGTTAAATAACCGTTTGAAATACATACTTCAAGTTATAAACTGGATGATAGTATCAGCATTAATCATTGTCAACAACGGTAGCTGTTCGTCATAATTATTAAAATAATAACATCCAATTTGTAACTTGAAGCATATATTTGCAAAGAAACTTGCATTTTTTTTTTATTTTCCCAATGTGAAGATTGTTTGCCTAAAAAAAACATTAATACCAGTATTGCAGAGGTACGTTTTTTAAAGGAGCGTAAATCTGTTATTGTCAGTTATTTTTATCTTTCAAGTTGCGTTATCAAGGGAGAGATGTTTCTCATAACACTCACTAAGTCGGCGATCAGAATTTTTTTTAGTTTCCATTGAGAGGGCGGAGTCTCTATGGGTAACACCTTTGTTGGCCATGGGTTTCATGTAGTGTCTATGCATTAGTTTTATTCTGTCGTTATCTGTTTTTAGCATCCAAACTTTCAAATCAAGGACTGGCATTCTTGCATCGTCGTTTTCCGGATAGTCAACGATGACTTGTATACTCTGATACATACTGTTCGCCAATTGTTGAACTTGGCTCCATAATTCCTTGCAGTCTAATATTCTAACCGGTCTTCCTCCAAGGACACAGATGATGTCATCCACGTATCGGGAATATAATTGGAGATCATATCTGTTTTGTTGTTTTTTATCAATTGTCGGTCCCAACCTACCACAAACGTGTAAAATGTTACGCCAATTACTCCGCTTTGTTGTTACTTGTATAGTTTCCCACCGGACTTGCATATGTGGCTTTTGAGAACTTCTAGGATTGTCTACTTTATTGTGGTTATCAACATAATCGTTACTTGGTGTTGATCTAATGTTTTTATGGTGCCCATCTACTTGATTTATTGGTACTACATCCGGACCCTGTTATATTGTTGGGCCTCGGCGATTGTGCTTGGGTTTAGGACAAGATTCTTTCACGTTACATGGGAGCGGCATTTTAGTCTCAAACTCAATGAGTGACAAGAAAAGGCCAGGTTCTTCGGTTTGTTAATGTTTTCAAATTTAACATTGCTTCCCATGAGAATAGGTAGATAAAGAGCTTTCACGTCCATCTTCCTGCACAGCAGGTGGGCAGGTCTTCGTGATCGTTGCACTGTTTTATTTTTGCTAGTAAAACCTCAGTACTTTTGCGCATTATTTTTCCTGACTAAACGATGGGTGTTATGAATTCGGACATTAAATACAAAAATCTGACGTTACATGATTGAATTGCATGGCATCTAGGTCTTAATGGTGGGTTGTTAGTTGGTTTGTGATTTTCACGGAGTCCGTATAAAGGTGGTACATCATTATTCCTAGAAGTGAAGTTTTTACTCACTCTTTCTTTTGCTTGAATGATGACATACCATAGACTAGAAAGGGCATTCATCTTAGATTCGATTTGCTTGTTTTCTGTAATGCCTTTTTCAGACATATCAATGAAATGTTCCTTCATTTGTTTTCGATAGTTGTGTGTATCAACACTTAGTCTTTCCGATTTTTCAGAATGGTACACCACGATGTTATTTTCTTTGATTCTTTTCTTGAGTTTCTTGATATCGGTTTTTATTTCTTTATCAATGTTTTCAAAACCTTTGAGTATTTAGTTCATATATGTCGGATTTTGTTTTTTGCGTATCTTATCGTTTGATATTTTAAAAAAATTTAACACCATAATGAAAAAAAGAAAGAAAGATTACTGCAATTCGGTCGATAGTCCTTCGTTTGAGTAAAATAGTCAGTAAACAGTTAAAAAGGAGTATAAATAAAAAAGGTAGTGTAGAAAGCGTGAAAAAAGATAAAAAAATTGCGATTGCTAAAAGGGAAGTATCCGAGGTGTAAAATAAAGTAAGATTACGAGAGCAAAAGGATAAAAAAAAACAAAACTGTCCCCAATAATAGTAATTGCCGTGAACAAAGGATGAATTTAAAAATAAATTAAAACAAATAACAGGAATAGGCAGATAAAAAGATAGCAAGTATTGGCTAAAAAAACTTTTAAAAACACATTGGCGACTAATATAGAAGAGGCGGATCGGCAGGGAAAAATAATAGCTGTAAGAACTTAAAGAAGGATAATAAGTTAAGCTAGCTAAAAGAGAAGTGTTCGTTCACTCCACAGGGTTTATGAGTTCCAAGAGAGTTGGTAAGCCTCATTTCTTTAATTAGTTTTGCGATGGGCGTTGTCGCCGTTAACTGAAGATAAACCAAACGCAACAGAATTTGAGATAGAGTGATAAAAATAATAAGATGGCATTAAACAGGTTTAGAAGGATCGTTGTTGCTTTGATGCGGTCACCTAAGTGACGACCAGTTTGGCCAATGTAGACAAGTTGATTTATTAAGGGGGGACTTAACCTAAAAAAACATTATTTTTTGGTCCATATCAGAGGGGGGAGGGGGTACTGAAAAGTACCTATATCATTGAAACGAAAATGAAGGGAGCTTGGCAGGGCATGACATCATCAAGGGTGATAACTGGTAGTCACGTGACACATCCCGCCATCTTTGTGTTTTGCTGAAACAAGCGCCAGGGTACCATTAAATGCTCTGGTTTTTTTCAGAAAATTTGCTTCTCTGTTCAATATTTGGACCATTTGCGGGTGCCTGAGCTCATCATAAGGAGTGTAGAAGGCTTAAACCTTGTCGGTGACGAAGAATTGTTCACAGGCACTGTGAATGGGACAGAAAATGTTGGTTTCGCCAAACGGCTTACAACGTTTCTGCCCGATTTATGGACAAGGGGCCCTGAAGCAGGTGTCGAGTCTCATCAGGTCACATTCATATATTTCAGAAGTCTCATTGAGAAAACAAAAGGAATTAAACTTAATTTTTTTTAGAATGTAAACCTGCTCTAAGACCGTCCCGCACAAAAAATACATCAAATGCCCATGATGCAATAAGCCAAGGTTATTGCAAAATGGCGGTCTACTGTAGTTGCTTGTAAAAAACTGCTTGAATCGACCAGTTTTTGAGACGTTTCATAAAAATAACTGGACAGCAGGAAAGACTAAAAGTTGTTCGAAAGTTCTAGTTCCCCAAATTGATTAATACACCGAGAATGATGGATATAAAAGAGCCTTGTTTCGAGATAAATTTTGCTGTTTAGGGGCTAAGCATAATTTAAAAAAATGGAACTATGTAATAAACTTGTTACGTCCTGTGTCTGTACAGTGCAGGATTTTTAGAATTTTTTTCACTGCAGTGTAGTTGCGATTGCTAAGTTTAGAACTACACAGGTTTTGGCTGTTAAAATTTGAAATTGAGTAATCTTAAATATGGCATGTTTTTATAATACATGTTATAATGTTTCTTATACTACTCAGATGAGGTGCAATCTTTCGTAATATTTTTTTCACGTTGAATTGCTTACCACGACATTTGCTAACTAAGATGTGAAGCACACCTCATGTACATATAAAAAGAGAGAACATCTCATTTCTATCTTTAGAAGTTATTTCTGTCGAGCAACCAAAATGTTTGTGTATCTGACTAAATCAGTCAATTTTTTAAAGTCATATTTTCAAAAATTCATTCATTCTTTAATAACAAAGAAGAGTAAAGTAAACTGGTGAACACTGAATGCGTAGTAGCAGTGGCTTCTTCAAAATTTTAATTATAAAAAATTGCGACAGTTTATAACGCATTACATGTAGAACTTTATAAAACATAAAAAAGTATAAAAATTTTAAAAATATAAAACACTAACATTTTGTGACGTTTTCACGGTTTCACAGCGTCATTCTCAAACTAAGAGTAATAAACATATTACAAGCTATATTTACTTTAATAAACTCTATTGGGAATGTTACTTTAAAATTGTGTGATGCCCTAAGGACTATAAAAGAATTGAAAAACTCTTAAAAACTATGTGAATAATTTAGCCTTGACCGAGTCACCTTGGGTGTTAAGGCTAGGTTTCATTGAATGCAATAAATGAAAATAGCGGTAGTGCAATCAATATCAGTGATGTTAAAAGTGGAATGAGGAGCTGTAACAGAGGTGCGGGAAGCGATAAAGGACATGCATGTGTGACAGCGTTTTCGGGAGCAGCGAAAAGTGCCGGGATTTTTGTCAGAACGTAAAATACCTTTAACTAGGAAGATGCGAAGATTGCAGTCTTTTTTAAAAGAAAAATAATGGGCGTTGATTAAAAATGTTGGAAGTAGTAGGGTCTGAATTGATCAAATTAAAATTGCGATTAAAAATCGGTTTAATAGAGTTATTAATCGGTTGGAAAGTTAAGTTAAATGGGATACGATTATTAGCAACGTGGGTTTTGGAAGGAAGACCTATAATGCGATCAATCGAAGAACCTTTTTCCACAGCGTGATCGATGATAGCAGCATGGTAGTTTCGATTAATAAAAAAAGAGCGCATCAAGAGACGTTTGTTGTAAAAGTTAATGTCGGCGCTGCAAAGATATCTTTAACGTAAAAATTGCGAGAAAGGATTGGTATTGAGGATGTGCAGAAGAATACAATAAATATGAAAGAGAGTCGGTGGGGTTATAATGAACACTGCTACTGAGATGATTGCCCGTAATATTGACAGAGATATCAAGAAACGTAACAGGGGTTTCACTAATATCTCATGTGAAATCAAGCGAGGGTTGAAAGGCATTAACTTAAGATATAAGAGCTTCGCTAAAGTGGCTCTATCGCAAGACGTGGCGCCAAAACAATTGTCGATGTAACGCACAAAAAGATCTGGCTTTTGGCCGTAGTATTTTTGAAAAATCTGTTATTCGATAAAACCGACAAGGAAGGAGGCATAACAGGGACCCATTTTGGTGCCTATAGCTACACCGTCTATCTGCTTGAGAAAACAATCCCCAAAGGGAGAACAATAAGTGAGTATGAGAACAAGTTTAGCTAAGCATAATAAAGTTTCGGTACTGGGCTCTAAGTTGGTGCAACTGTCAAAAATGTTTTAGAGCGCGTAGTCCCTCGTTATTTGGAATAACTATAAAAAGCGATTTAACATCCATGGTAAATAAATGCTTGGATTTGAATTTTAAGTGAAAATAGTTAAAGTTTTTAAGGGCATGATTAGTGCATTAGATGTAAGTAGAAAGGGTCTGTATTAAAGTTAGAGAATCAAGAGAGCTAGAGATTAGTTCACTGGCGCAAATGCATGCAGAAACAGAAGGGCAGCCAGAATTCTTGGCTTTATAAATCTTGGGCAAAAAGTAAATTTGAGAAGTTTGTGGAGTGGTGATGATAAGATCTTTGGCAGTAGGAGGAAGACTATCGTCAGAAATAAAAGATTTGATAGTATCTTCGACTGGCTTCTGGTTCTGCTGAGTAAGATCTTTGTCAACTTCAAGATAAAAATTAGTATCAGACAGTTGTCTCAAAACCTTTGTATAGATCGATGCACAAGACAACAAAGGCACCACCTTTGTCTTGGGGTTTGATAACAGGAAAAAGGTAATGCCGTTGTTGTCTGGTGCACAGTTCTATACAAAGAGGAGGCTTTAGAACAACTGCCTTGCAATAATTTTTTTCGCGAAGTCGACAGTTTTTCATTCTGGTGTGGAATTTAAATCTTAAATAACTTTTAAAAAAATCTATCTAAATTATTTATGATTTTGCCAGGGAGCATTGTCATCACGAATAGCACATCAAATCCGTATGCCAGAGACACACATGAAGTCCTGGCATCATGACCGCTGTGACGTATGCGCCACGGAACTTGAGCAGCTTAAGAGAGAAGCAATAACTATGGTCCACACTCTAGAGGAGTCCCAGTTTATGGCTTATTACAACATTCCTGGATATTTGGTGGGTCCTAACGCTGACCAATTAATTCGCCGTGCTGACAAGTTAAGATACCAAGGAAGTTATGGAGCAGAACCGGGAGATCGCTCGGTTAGTTTTACACGCTCTGAGGACCCGTCTTTATCGTTCTTTGCAAGGTGGGTGGCATTACTTTGTAACTTCACAAAAAATTGTTGTTGTTAGTAAGGATGAAATCCAGCACTAAAAGTTGAAGTTGTATTGTAAGGAATCGCTTCTAGTATATCAAAAAAATACGCAGTCTACGACTACATGCAGCTCAGGCGTATAGCCGTCACATTTTTGAACATAAGATTAATGTATAAG
>JAOEHV020193240.1:0-13371 GCA_025447995.2 Isaurus tuberculatus | reverse complement strand
CCCATCTGGGGCTCGGATTTTTTCCGAGTTTCTCCTTTCATTAATATCGTTTCATTATTGTTTCATCTTTAATAAACCCAAGTATCAGAACTATTATTTATACATCGTCTCTAAAACAGGGTCAAATCATCAAATGCATAAATTCTTTTACCCCTTACCGTTTCTGTCGAAACGGACGCTAATTAACTCAATAGTGAAATTCAACATTAGCGCTTTTGCTCTTTGTTTACAAAAGCACAGCAAACAGTTTTGGAAACTTTTGCAGCATTTTTTTGCACATGTAATTGATATTTTTTGCTTTATTTTATGCTTATAAGTAAACACTGTTTCTCTCAAAATTTTGGCCACTAACAAACGAGGTATGTCCGAACTAAATTTTAGTTGGCTGGACAAGACGACCGGCAACTTTCCAAAATATATTAGGACCAAATCACGTCCTTCATATTTTTAGTTTGTTCTATGGTTCGACATGATATGTGAAAAAAAAACTGAGTACATGTTTTTATCTAGTACACACCTCAGCGGGGTCCTTCTCTTTGAATATTGCAGCAGAGCCTCCCTCATCTTCAGATGGATATTCAGGAAACTTGCCCGTCTTGTCGCTGGAATCAAATAGAATATCTTTACGGTGATGTTACAAGAGTCAATTTTACGTGCAACTTGTCGCTTGTAATTGCGAGACAAGTTGCAAGGATGTGTTGCACGGCATGATGACTCCTGCAACTTGAAAAGTAGAACTGGATTTTATACTTTCGGCAGCGTCATGTCTGAAACTTGCTCGCAACGATTTTAGCCATTGCACGGGGTGTTACTTGCTCCAATGCCTCCTGCAACTTGTCTGTTGCAAGAAAAATTGCCTCGTGTAATATCACCTTTACCCTTTAGTTACTTTGTAATTACGAAACCATTTAAAATAACTTTCCTACAATTATTAGTTGACAAACAGAAGCAACAAATACTTTGGGACTGCCTTGTTCACCATGAGATTATAACTGGTGCACATTACTCCTAAAATAACTTTTCATTTAAATCTGAGAAAAAAGAGCAGGTTTTAGTTAACCTATTTGACTAAGCGCCCTAATAGACGTCACATCCGGTGCTTACAGCCTCTTTTATTTTGAATGGGGGACAATAGCACTGCGCGCGAGTGACGTCACTGCTCAGACAAACAAAACAAGCATCTCATTTTTTAAAGTCTGATTTTAATCACTTTGTTTTTTATTTCTAAATTTTTCTAAACAAAGTAATTTTTCATTAATGAAATTACGTTTCTCAGTTTTCTATCCATTAAGATCGCAGATTAATATTGTTTGTCTGAGTCCTGCATCTATTTGCATATATTATAATGTATATTTTTAGAAATAGCGCGCAGCGCCATAGATCTTGAATGTAGTGTGTTTTTATGGCAGATTGCTGCTTGGTTTATTAATGTTTGAGTTGAAGAAAAGAGCACCAATGAAAATATCTTTACACTACGTCACGTAGTTGTGCTGGATCCTCACTTCTCAAGCCATTTTGTATTTTCTTGCCCCCAGTCAAACACCGGAAGTTAATTTGCATAAAAAATGTCATGTGATTGACAGTAAGCCATAAACATCCAAATATAGAAAAAGCACAGCCGGATTAAGTCAATTAAGTTTGCCCTAGTTTTAAATCACAAAAATTTTGACATTGGAGATGATTTGTCTATCTAAATGATTTGTTTGTCCTCTACCATTAATTAGTTAGACTGTGTGGCTGGTGCAGTTGGTAAGATCTCTATACCTTCCAACCACAAGATCCCTTCCCAGTTCTGATAGATTCGAACTTTTGTTTAACCTTCTTTTCTGCTGAAATTAACAGCTTTAAATTCTTACAAGGTCGGTAAATAGGGCAGTAAATAATGCATAGATTATAGTGCCTCATCTAATGGGAGTCAAGGACTCTCATCTTTTTAACACAACAAAAACCAAAGATAAGTGCCGGCTCCATACGCCACCAGGCTTGGATGGGATTTAGTTTTAAGAGCAACTATAAGTTATAACCCCTATTTCTTTTCTTATCCAATGAAAGCTGTGGTATATTTGAAGGACTTCTGCGAAAAAAATTTGACTTTACTTTGTTTATTTTTCATGACATATTCAAAAGGCTTTTTTTTTTTGAGAAATATCGGCCATATTTGTTCATGAAAAAGCACTCGGGAAAATGGTTCAAAGAAAACGTGACGTCATTCTTGGACTTATGCAAAATATTTTTTCTTTTTGCTTTTTGTTGTTATGGAAGATACCTGAATCATATGTTTTACTTGACTGCAGTACTCAACGAAAGGGATAAGAAATTAGGCATGCATTTGCCTAAATCCGATTCTAGATATGATATCATTCTATGGTCGCCTTAGGCCTATAGTTCCCTAGAAATTTGGGAAAAAAAAGTGGTCGCGAGTCACCGTGACACTGTTCTAAAATACAAAATAAAAAAAAAATGAGCCAGGATATAACCAATTTCCATAATTTTTGTTTTTGATTCAGTTCCACTAATACCCAAGATTTTATAGACTGAATTTAAAATATGATATTGGGTTTCACTTTAAGATAATTTGTTTGATGAGAAATGTAACTAACCGACATTCAATAAACCACTGCCTTATTTGATCTTGCATATTCTCTTTCATATCTGGACCTTCGATTTCCCTGATCTTTTCTTTAACCGTCACCAATGCCTAACGAGAAACAAGTGAAGTTATGTGAGGTTTGCTAAATGCTCATATTATTCAAATTAAAAATAAACAACATATGTATCATCTAATGTAGGGCCCTATAGCTCAAAATCGACTGCTTCTGAATTACCCTACAATAGAATTTATATGAAGCTCAAACATTTTATTGTTCACATATACTGAAAAAAAAGATGTCACATATACTGGAATGTGATCTTGCATGGCGCTTCGATCGTAAGTCGTGAAATCTGTAATTAAAGCTTTCATGCGAATCTTATGACTCGTACGCCTGAGTAATTATTTCTTTCCTGAACGGGATCCAACAAGTCAGTGTTTTCAGCAAACGAATGACCAACCAACTTGTTTGAACGAGTCGGTGTTTCCAGTGAACGGCTGACCAAGTCGTTCGAACGAGTCGCTGTTTCCAGCGAACGGGAGACCAAGTCGTTCGAACGGGTTATTGAGTATTGCGAACAGGTGACCAAGTCGTTCGAACGAGTCGCTGTTTCCAGCGAACGGGAGACCAAGTCGTTCGAACGAGTGGATCTTTTTTACCGAACGGGTGACCGAAGCTGTTCGAACGGGTGCAAATATTTTTCGAACGGCTTACAAATGGCTGTAAACAGAATCCCGTTTAACAACGGAAAGTCATTAGAGTACGTTTTCCCGTGCAGGGTCACATATAATAAAAATGTGTTTAATTTTTTTTTTATTTTTTTCCTCCCTGTATTTACTTGTCATGGTATATACGACAATATATAAACATGAATTTATTTCTTACAGATTCTAACAACTCTTTGCATTAATTACGTAAACTTGGTTGCCTCTGTTTCAACATATTCACATAAAAACTAAAAAACTAGATAGCTTCAAACAAATATTGTTATATCTAAATACGTAAATAAACATGTTTGTGATTAAATCAGTCTTGCTCATCGCCCTCCTTGCAGTCAAAGACTGAATTACGAGGACGCGGCTCAACGAGGTTGCACCGCAAGTATTTTAAAGGGCGCACTCATTACTCACAGACAATCTAAGGTTATAAACACATACACAGTGACTGGTGCTTTACGGCCCATCTACGACCTCGGAACACAGCACCACAACCAGATAGAATAAGCTGGGAGTCGATTTTTGCTGAGGGAGGAATATCGGAGTACCCAGAGAAAAACCCTCGGAGTCAGAATGAGATCAACAAATCTCAGCTCACGTGCGCAGCCCGGGACTCGAACCCGGGTCGTAGAGGTGAGAGTGATGACCCCTACGCCAACCTGACTCCCAAATTTTTGACCTGATTAGTATGTGGTAGTTGCATGAATGGCGCTATTCAAAGAGGGTTGGCTTTAAAATCAAACACGAAATTCTGTTTAGAGAGGTTCAAAGCAAGGGCTAAGATTTATGTTACTTGGGCTTAGGGATATATCTTAAGAGATTACCATACACGTGATGTAATTGAAAAAATAGGCAGGAGTTTCATTAAGGCGGGCGCCGGGCCTATTGACCGCCTATGAACAAAACTTTGTCCGGCTGCTTTCAACATCAGTTTTAGAGAACATATATAGGCCCATATATAAGGCGGTTGGCGTAGTTGGTAAGATCTATGCCTTCCAACCACAAGGTCTCAGGTTCGATTCCTCGGCTCTGCCGAAATTTGAACATGTGTGTGACATTCTTTTACGCCAAAACTTCCTAAGCTTTCCTGTCCCTACGAGGTCGGTAAATGAGTACCAGCTTCGGCTGGGAGCTAACCTGCGATGGATTAGCGTCCCGTCCAGGGAGAGTCAAGGACTCCCATCCGCTTAACATTACGGAAACCGGAGATAAGCGCCGGCCTCATGGGCCACTAGGCTTGTAAAAAGATTTAGTTAGTTATTTATATTATAAGCCCTAGCCCTGCTATCATAGCCTGATGACCTCCAGATCAAATCTTTAATAAAAAATCTGAATATGTGATCTTATTCTGTTTCATAGAACCAAAAGGTTTTTCCTTATCTCTGATTTCAAACAGTATCTGGTTGGAGGTTAATATTATGTGAAATAGTTTGTTTTTAAAACTCTGGATTTTTTTTGCTTTTCCAAACTAAACGTCAGTCCATATGCTTTTGACAATCAACTTTCTCCAAATCAAACACGGTAGTTAACCATTTTGGCTTTTAAGGTTGTAACAGCTTTTTTATTTAGGAGGGCACTTTTCTGCAATCTGATTAGCTGCTGGGAAAGCAGACTGACCTCATTCTCGGTTAATAAGTAGTATATAAAACATCATAAGTTTGCCCTTACTAGCAATAAAATTAGTTAACCCCTTACCTCAAAAATCCGACCAAAAAAAAAAGTTGACCCCTCACCCCCAAAATGACCCAAAATCCGACCAAAACCATGGACTAACCAACTAGCCGCTGTAAAAAGACCTTGATCTCGAATGAAAACTTTATTAAGTGCTCTAGTCCAACTTTTATGTCTAAATACCTGCTGGTAATCTCTCTCGTAGTCCTCCTGGACAACCCTGCGATGTTCCTGCAAATAACGTAGTTCACTTTCAGCCACCCTCGCCAATGAGCCGCACTTTTTTACAAATAATTATTAAGATTTACGATACACTAATTAGTAAAGTTTTAAGCAAACAATTAAGATTACGTATCATTTTAAAAGCAACCACATAATTTGGCTAAAACGGTGCTTCTTCCGGGTGGGCCAAAAATTGTCCTTCAGACAGCCACAAGTTTGATTGTTCGAGACCCTTCGAGTGCTAGTCCAAAACGTTTTGCTCGAACCTGTGCTTAGAAATAAAGTAATGAATCGTGTTGTTTGTTTTTTTGTAATTAAAAACACGGTTGTCCTTAATGTTAAAGACGTATAACATAATTATGTCCAAACTTAATTTCTGCTTGTCTCAGAAATTCGAACACAGGTTTTGGCGCACCCTGTTTTTAAAAATGAATTACCTTAATCACAAAAAATTTAATCCATTCCCTGAAGCCTACAATGGAAAAACGACTTGTTCCGTTTTTCTCTTTCTAATCTTGAGACAATCTGCATGCACTTTAATTACTTCTAGCTGCTTTAGTAGTAAAGAGAAATTTCTACAGCCATAAAGCTGAAAACCGAAAAGTATTCCCCTTAAATGGTATAACATGCATCTTGGTTATGTTTTTCAATTTTCGTTTAAATTTAAGTTTTTAAGTTTGTATCAAAACGGTTGTTGCTCTTTCTACTTTGATTCTGATAAAATATACATTGTAGTTTGTTACAAGTGATTTACCGTAGTTATTCACTTTTAAGCCGCACCACCCATTTTGACAAAGACAACAGAACCGCTTCTTGAACGGTTTGTTTCAGAAAATACGTGCAAAATAAACACGCAACAAAATGACCTAAACACAAAATGAAGTTGTTTGCATGCAAAAAAATATTGAAACTTTTCATTCAAGTGCTAAATAATGTGAGGAACAATGCTTTCATCCTGTTCTGAAGCTCAGTTTTGATGCTGTTCATGTCCGAAATCAATTATATTATTGTTTAATGTTGTGTGAATAAATGTAATTGTTGCTGTTGTTGTTGTTTTTGTGCGGTTTAATCATTAATTACTGTTTAAAGTCATGAATTTTGGACGTCAAAAGTTTTGTTTCCGGAAAAACTCAGTTTTAAGCCGTAACCCCCAATTCGGAACACTGTTACTCTCCAAATTTGAAATTTTGTAAAAAAAATGGTGCAGCTTAAAAGTGAATAACTACGGTAATCGACATAAGGCATCAACCTGAGTAAAGACTATGAAGCTGACGTTTCGAGAGTTAGCCCTTCGCTAGAGCAACTCAAGACAATGTACTGTGCTATGTTGAAAGTGCTACTAACACCAAATATTTCTTTTTTCATCTAATGGAAGTGTTTGGAAAATAAGGTCGTTTAAAAAAAGAATTTTCAAAATCGGTCGTATTCTCGATTTTTTATAAGCGTTTGAAACTTGCTTTTTGATGGTTAACGACCGCGCTTTAGGGGGACTGGGTTGTGACGTCATTCCCGGACATCAAATCTTTAATTTGGATCAAAAAACGCTCAAAACACAGCAAAATGGACATGCACGAGTGAGTAAAAGATTTTCGATTCAGAAGTACATTACATTTCGCCTATTTGCGTTTAGAAAATAACACGTTGAGCAATAGTAGAAAGTCCGGGAATGACGTCACAACCCAGTCCCCCGAAAACGCGCGGTCGTTAACCACGATTGCTTCAAATTTTGCTAGTTTGAGCCACTGTAGCAAAAAAACTATTTGACCAAATTCAAAATTTTTTTTTGCAGAAGTACTTAAAATTATATGTTAAATGATTTGAGCCAAAAAACATTTTTAGTGTTAGTAGCACTTTAAAAATGTACAAAAAGGAAAAAACTCTATGCAGAAATGGCCACAAACCTGAGTCTTCCCCTCAGAAAACATTGGTGTTTCCTTCAAATCAGTTTGTTCTGGTGAGGGAGCCTGAAAAACAGCTTGATTAGTTAAAATCAAAATTCATATCAGGGCTCAAAATTAACGCTTTGCCATTTCCACGGGAAAGTAAAATATGGCTATGAAAAGGAAAAAATATACAATTTTCACAATGCTTGCTCGATATGGAAACAACATTCTAGGCATTGTGGAAAATGCTGTTTATCCACAGTAAAGAGATATCTAGTTTTTGAGCCTCAAAAATTTAAAAACCTTGTTTATCACAAAAAAATTTGAGGGCAATCGTTTCAATTCGCTACTACTGGCAATTATTTTGGATTTCTGACTGAGAGACCGAAGACTACACAATACCTGGAACACAGCTTAAGTTTTTTTTGTATAATTATATGCGTTATTGAACAAGCGTGACGTCAAAATGGATGGATATTGGCCAAGTTCTTTTTTTGCGTTATTATGGACCAAGACGAAGTCGAGGTCCATGAAAATGCAAAAAAAGAACGAGGTCAATATCCAGCTATCTTGACCGAACAAGCTTGTTCAATAAAGGATTTATTATATGGCCAAAGAATTTCACTTTACTACTAAAAAGCCCTATAGCGGGCAAGATGGGCCTATCTTGCCCGCTCGTGTAACCAATCAGAACAGAGAATTCGCTTTATCTTGCCCGCTCAGCGAGCCTGCCATATAATAATGATAATTAATGAACTGTTAGTTGTAGCTATGTTTCATGTATGTAAGCATTGTTGATGGCAAACAAATGTTGATTTCTCAAGATTCTTGGAATGTAATTTTTTAATATGGAAAGATAAAAGATAAATAATAAAATTGCTTTGGGTGATGGAGAGTGAAATGAAAAGTTTCTTGTTAAGAACTGCAGATGATTGCTTTAAATTATTTTGCAAAAAGTATAAAAAAACAAACATTTTTACTCACCATCCCAATAAAGACAAGCTCTTCATCACGCATTTTTATGGTCTTCTTATACTGCGAATATCCTTTCCAAATCTAAAACAAGGCAGTTGCTAAAATCAATAGACATCCCAACCTTCCTGAGTATAGCTAAATCCTTTAACGAGCCTAGTGGCCCATGGAGCCGGCGCTTATCTCCGGTTTCCGTAGTGTTAAGCGGCTGAGAGTCATTGACTCCCCCTGGATGGGACACTAATCCATCGCAGGTTAGCTCCCAGCCGAAGCTGGTATTCATTTATCGACCTCGTAAGGATGGAAAGCTGAGTAAGCTTTGTGGTGGTAAAGAAAGTAACGCAAATTTTCAAATTTCGATATGGACGAGGAATCGAACCTAGGACCTTGTGGTTGGAAGGCAGAGATCTTACCAGAGATCTTACGAGCTAACCTGCGATGGATTAGTGTCCCATCCAGGGGAAGCAAAGTACTCTCATCTGCTTAACACTACAGAATCCGGAGATAGGCGCCGGCCCCATGGGGCACTAGGTTCGTAAAAGGGTTTAGCTTAGCTAGCACCGTTAGCTATCTGGGCAAGCAATCACACCTTGCTGCTTACAACTTTTAAATTCATTCAAGTATTTTACTGGCGTCAGGTTAGTGCATTTAGTAAATTCTCTTCTTTTCAGCCAAAAGGTCCAAGTTGCTTCACTCGCATGGAACTGACTTGTAATTGATTATTATACTGTGTTCTGTACAGGGGGAGTCAAAGGCCAAAGGCAAAGTGCCAGCTCTAATCAAAGGGAATCCTTGGGTTACCTCAGGTAGGTTGTGTACGATAGGCTACGACGCGCATACAAAAACTTTGACTGAAATGTCTGTGCTGAATCTGCTTCTCATTGGTTTACAATTTTTTCTTTTGTTTACGCGTTATCTACTTTGAACCCTCTGCAATACCTCCCACCCACAAAATATTTTGACTTACTTAAGCCTTCTATCGTATTTTGGCATGTATAAGTCGACCCCCTATTTTGTAGCCAAAAAACTGCAAGTTTTTGATATCAAGTCCAATTCGACAATTTGTTTTAACGTAGGCCTACAGTATGAGCGACATAATCAAAAGTATAAAAAGTGTTATCATAAAACACAATTACTATAATTTTATCGTCAAGGTGTTCGTTTTCTTTCTATTGTGGGCAACAACAATATTCCATACTGTGCAGAATAAAGCCCATTTTCTTCATGAAGTATACCTTTATATTCAATTGCACGATCATGAGTTGTTTTAGACCTAGCTGGCTTCATAACGCTTGTTTTGAATGTCTTCAGGCAATTTCAGAGCTTTTGTGACGAAGTTGGCCATATTTTCACGCTATTTATATTTCGCTAGAAAACAAAAAGAAATTCGCCTTTTCCTGCGAATAGATCTAAAAAACACTGTAGCTTTTTCTTTTATGAAATGTTACTGCAGGGTTTTCCTTTTCGGCCGGCGACCGGCGATTTTAGCCGTCTGTGAATCGCTTCGTTGCCGGCAACTGTTATTATCACTAAGACATCTTTGCTGACAAGAATGTGGAAAATGTTATGTCAACAGTGTTGATGAACAGAAATGCATGTATAACAAACAAATTTACTGTCCTAACCAACATTTTTAATGAAGTTACAGTTGCGGCCCGGCTGAGTCCCACTTCAGTCTCAGTTTTCGTCAAGTCTTCACCCACAAAAAGCAAAAACCTGCATTTATTCCAACATTTCTTACATACTTAGCATCAAAGTTGATGCTAAATTTAGATGCTCAGGATGCACCAGATTGCATCTCGGAGTACTTGAATTTTAGAAATTTTCCAGGGGGGCATGCCCCCGGACCCCCCCCCCTAGAAGCTCGCGCCTTCGGCGCTTTGCAAGGGCGCTACCACGCCCAACTTCTCCGCCTGTTCAAAATTCATCTACTGCTACTTCATTTGAAAAGGAAAACCCTGTACTGGCCTCATTTCTGTTGTTTCTGCCAATGATAATTGGCTCGTTTTATAGAGTAGTATAATAGACACCATGCCCCAACGGCCATTTAGCAAAAAACGCCTAGTTATTTTCAAAGAGAAATGCGATTGAGTTGTCTTCGTGAACGACTTCAAAACAAGTGTACCATTTTTATGGGAAAAAATAGATAAGAATTCTTTAAAAATAAATCAAACAGTGCTACTTTATTTATAAATTTCACCACTTTTTTACAAATTATTATGCGGGATTATGTGAATTATGCGAATTATGCCGAGAAAGCCAAAATATGCGTTTCCGCATGCGCGAATAATTCCGGGAGCCCTGACTCATATACGGCAAAATACGGCATTTAGCACATCTCTGTGAATTCTTGTATTTATCCTTGGCTTAATTTTAAAAAATCCATTTGGCAAATGGTGATTACTACAAAATCAATAACAAATTATTAATTCTGACTACTATTCGGTACCTTTTGTATCTTGGTTGCAGCAATATCAGGATCCATAGTTGGTGCTCCTCTTAGCTGTGCTTGACGCTCTCGTTCTTCTTGTTGCCTACAGAGAGAAAATTAAAGTGGGTATCAATATGAGGGTGGATTATCATATCTTCGTCAAGCAAAATCATCAAACTGAAAGATGCTTTTTATAAATACTAGTATAAGGCCAAGTAAAAAAAAAAAGTTGGTTAACGTCCAGTGGACGTGACGCCCGACCATTGAAAAAGCGCCCGACATAAATAAGTTTTTTTTTATTTTTTATTTTCATAGTTTAAATTTTCTTTAAAAATGCTATAATACTATTTTGCGTCTGCAAAACGTGGTAGAAATCTGAATCAGTTGTCTAACAACCGAACAAATCCGATAAGATTTTGTAGTCTTTAAACAAACTATATATGTATGATATGGTGTGCCAGAGCACTTGGATGCAAAAACGACAATAAATACGGATATGTTTTATTGTATTTTAGCAACAAAACTTCCTAGTCAAAAACCTCCTTCCCGACCATAAAATTTATGAAAAAAGGAAGCTAACTAATTTTTTTTTAACTTGGCCTAAGGCAAATTTAAACCAACTATTATCAACAAAGGCCTCTAAAAAAGAATCCATGAGCTATTTTAATTTGCTTTAGTTACCAGTGTTGGTGAACGAACAGATCTATAGCCAGAAGTATTAGGGGGGGGGGGGGGTTTGGTGTAAATAGACAGATAGAGAACTTCATACAATAACAATTAAGGGGGAGGTGAGGGGGTAACTCTAAAGGTTATGGTTGGTTTATCACACATAATGTAGGAGGGAGGTTTATAAGAGAAAAGGGTGCTGATTAGAGAAAACCCTTTTTAGAGATGCTGGATTATTAGGAGCGAGAATTAATATGGAGAGGGAGCTCATTTAAGAAGGAGGCTTGTTACAAAAGGGGGGCTTATTAGAGTGGAGGCAAATTAAATAGGGGGCTTATTAGAGATACCACTGGTTAACGAGAGGGTCAAAGTGAGAGGGACTACATAATAAAGATAAATATTTTACAACAGATACTGTATTAAGTTCCTTTCATTGTGCTTTTCTTTTTGAACAAAGAAAAACTTTTTTTTCACTAAACTTTGTTTACTTGAGCAGACTGCATTGGAACGTTTGACCTGTGGGGGGGGGGGGGGTGGGTAATGCATGGAAGCAGTGTGGCTCAGTGGTTAGAGTCTGGGATTTAAATGCAGGTGACCCGGGTTCAAATCCCAGACTGTGACTTCTGAATTGACTTGTCTTCGGTGATCCCAGGGACAAATTCCGACCACACTTTGTAAATAGCCAACTGGTTTTTGCCTCCTACCAGTTAAGGGATTATATTCTTAATTGGGGGAAGGGCGATTTTAACTAGTACGGCAACTGAAAAGCCCCTTTTGGGGAGTTGTCAATAAGTATTTATTATTATTATTTATTATTAATGCATTTGCCTTCATTCCGGTATCCCCTCCCCTTGATGTAGTTACTACATTTGAAATGGAAGTAAAAGAAATAGGTAAGCAAATCCAATATATTCTACCTGATTTCCCTCATAAATTTTGCTCTCAATCTGCCCTGTCTTGCTCTCTCATGAACCTAAATATCAAGCAAATAGAGTGGTAGAATACAATCCTGAAAACAATAACAGGTACAGCAAACAAACAAAAAGTTTATTAAAGAAATAACCAAGCAAAGTTAGCAATTTATTGAACTTTTTTGTTCATGCTTTTAACACATGATAACTTCTAATAATTTATTTGGTCAATAATTTCTAATTGAATGAAAAAGGAAATAAAAATTTCCAGAATGGAATCACCAGAACAATCGAACACTGAAAAACAGCATTAAACCCTGCAATCTTTTGAAAATTTTCATATTTTAACTTGAAGATGAGCTAATTAATGCTTGATAAAGTGTGTTTTTTACCGAATTTGCAAATTATTTTTTATTTTTTTATAAATAATATTTAGCTATAGTTATATAGGAACCTTAATTTGTTACCAACTGATAGAGCTACAAAAGTACCAACTACCTGTACTTTCAGGAACATAAAATCTGGGGAGGGGGGGGGCAGAGGGGGCTAACCCCCTGCCCCTCTCCCACAATAGTTTTCATTATATATTATTCAAAATACAAAAAGCCAATTTTATAAAACTTGAACAAAGTTAGTTAGCCTTCGGCCCTGCCCCCCCCCCCCCCCAATACTTAGGTGAAATTTACGGCCCTGACTCTCATATTATAATTAGTAGTGATAACAATTTGCATTTATAATTATAATAATAATAATTATAGTTCTTACTTGGATAAGCCTGATAGCATCATCAATAGTCAATTGAATTTCTTCTTTTTTCTGCAAAAACAAATTTTTTATGTTAAATAATTTGTGATCAATATAATTAAAATCTAGATCACTGGCTCAGTTTAATAGTTTTTTAAGTTGTACACTGTGGAAGAATAAGAAAAACTGACATTTCGGACTGTAGTCCTTTGTGGAAATGAAGCTCACAATATGTACCTGTACAGCATCTTGTGGTCCAAGTTTTGCCAGGATTCCTCCTAACATTTTTTCTCGCTCTTGGAGAACTTTTGAGTTTTCATAGATGAAATACTTGGGAATTGGGATTTCAATGTCATCCTAAATATAAGTTAAGAAAATTTAATTTAATTTTTTACATAAAACATAAGTCAACAAGCAGGCCACTTGCAATTGTTTAACAAAGCATGAGTTAAAATATTCAATTTGCTTAACCCTTTAACTCCTAATATAAACCAGCCACAGACTATGGTACTAACTTAAAAAATTCAATCTTTCTTAAACAAGAAAATCATGCTTCGATTTTGG
>JAOEHV020193136.1:0-13371 GCA_025447995.2 Isaurus tuberculatus | reverse complement strand
CCCCTCGGGACTTCATTATTTTCTCGGTGTTTGGAACGGGTGATGAAACACTCGCACTCGTTTTTGATATATTACTTATAGCACTTTTCATTAGCATTTTGTGAAATACCTAGAGTTGTTATTTTTAAAGAGATTTTATGGTCGAATTTACAGCCTAAAGGCAACTTCCAACGACGATATTTTGCTAAACATCGTGTCGTGTTTTCGTGACGTGTTACACGAACCAACTTTCCGCACAGCGCAACATCAATTCTCAACATTACCCAGGCACTCAATGTTCGCGCGTTCAGCTCATGTAAACAAACATGGCGGTCGACGACTGGAAACGTCGAAGAAAAAATTTATTTGCTCTCTTCTTGTAATATAATGGAAGAAGAAAATAAAGAGGAAGAAAAAAAGCAACGCAAAAGAGCGACGTGGAGAATGTGGCTTCGTAGACGCGGAAGAGGAGCTTTTATTCAAATAGTGCAGTGGTCAATTGTAGCCCAAAAAAGTGGCTGCGACTTGTTACACGAGTCAATTTTCCAATTAATGTAATCTTGCGTTGCGAGTTTTTTAACCTATGTCAAAAGCTTACAATGTGTTGCCGAACTCAACTTTACGCTGAAAATCGTCCCCGGCGACATGTTACACGGGGATCGATTTTCCGCGCAACGTTGTTGCGCAGAAAATCATCGGTGGAGGTTGACCCGTGTAACACGGCCTTAAAGGCACGGATTATACTTTTCTCGGAACGCCATTGCGAGACAAGTCGTAGCATAGAAAGTTACACAGCACAGCAGCTCCTACAATTTGATCTATTTAACTGAAAACAATGCCAAAAAAAATTGACTTTTCTTTTGGCAGCGAGGTCTGAAACTTGTCTCGGAATGATTTTATCCGTTGCACGTGGTGATACATGCTAGAATGGCCCGTGCACGTGGTGATACATGCTAGAATGGCTCGTGCACGTGGTGATACATGCTAGAATGGCTCGTGCACGGGGTGATACATGCTAGAATGGCTCGTGCACGGGGTGATACATGCTAGAATGGCTCGTGCACGGGGTGATACATGCTAGAATGGCTCGTACACGGGGTGATACATGCTACAATGGCCCGTGTAAAACGTCTCATGTTCTTTCGAAGCACTTTGCACGAAAGTTTTACATGCGGCATTCAAACTTTTGCGAATTTGTTTCTTTGGTGGCATTTGTGTACTTAATCTAACTCCATGGATTGTTCTCAAATTTAAATTGGTCTTGAACTTTGCGATTCTGTTACTGCGGCTTCAAGTTAATTGTCGCTTGCAGCAACAGCCGAGGATGAAAGCAAACAAGCTGTGATGCAAGACGAATCTAAATAACCCCAAGAATATTTTCATCCTAAAATCGCTATAAAAGTGAAAATAATCAACCTGGGTAGGAAAAACAATCCTATAAGAACAAGACGCTCTACGAGCGTATACTTGTTCCAGCTTGTGGATAAAATGTGAAAGCTTTTGATTTTATTGAGTTCTGACTGTATACGCAAGACTTGGCTTCTCAGTTCTAATTTTGAGCAGCATGAATTTTGAGGCTACGAGCCGGTCCTGGTAAAAAAGGTTTTAGCAGTCGCTGTTCAGTATATCAAGTATTATATCAAATAGCCGAATATAGCCGCTGTCCAGTATATCAAGTATTACATCAAGTGGTTGAAGACCTCGACACAAATAAAAAAAAAATCACGGGGCAAACCTACACTTGTGCCGCGCTTCGCTGCAGGCACAAGTAATAAAAGATTGTAATTGCGGATCTTGAATTTCAAACACTGGTATTGCCGTGCTCGGTTGATCATTAGGGACCTTAAGCAAGGACGACGACGACGGCTACGAGAATTTTGTCAAAAAATATTATTCCCCGTTGTTGTGATAATATCGCGATTATTCGAAGTCGTTCGGCATAGAAAGTGTGTATCAGCATTGCACGAATGAAATTAGTATGAACGGTGTGGTTGTTTGTAGAGAAAATTGAAAATTCATGATGCCGTAGAACGGCGAAAGTTCAGATTTTATCCATCTTATAGAATTTTAAAGTTTTTATAAACGTTTTTAGAGTTTTTATACAGCTATAGGCAGCAATTGCGTTTATTCGTTTTATATTGAAAATTCATTGTCAGGTGCTTGCGTCCTCATAATCTCAAATTTGCCCAATTCACGTTGTTGTCATGACGAGAACGGCTAAGAAATGTACCAAATTATAAAACTCACGTGAGGGGCGTGCAGAGCCGTTATTTCTGTTAACTAAGACTTGTTTCATGGCGTTCTTGTAGCAGTCGTCGTCGTCCTTGCTTAAGGTCCCCATTATCTTTTACCTGCGGATTTTGTGGAGACCAATAGAAGTCTTCGATTGTAGGTGTAATCTGGTCGACTTTTTGTGTTTGTGACAATTAATCCGGTGAAGTTGTGTAATTGGCTGAAAATGAACATGAAGCCGGCGTTGTAAAGAAATTAATCACGTGGTTTAATCAACGCTAGGGTAGAACTTTTGTCAGAGAATTGCTCGAAACGTCAGCTTCCAACTCTACTCACGGCGATGATTAATACTTTCAACTTACTGTTGATTAAATCACTTGTTTTACCTACTCCCTGACGGACTTCAAAATTTTTTTCTATTCAACAAGTTTTAAAGAGTGTTTTAACAGCGCGGCTGTTTAAATATGCAACAGCTGAAACATCTCGGACTTTTATTGGAAATACGAATATCTTTTAAATAAGTTGTCATTGATTCCTAATGTTTGCTTTCTGCTAATTATTGTCCAATCAATCTCGTTATAATTGGTATAGTTTTATTACTCAAGAATAACTGTTTTGTCAGTGACCAATAATCGGAAAAAATTGTTTTACTGTTGTTCTTTGTTAAACAATACTAATCTTGAATAAAAAGTGCAAGCTCTTATTCAGTATACTTTACTCAACCATTACTTGTTTTGAAGAACTGGACAATTGGTTTTTGCAAAAGGTAAGTTATAAAGATGTACAATGGATAAAAAGGGTATATTTAAAAATTATATGTTAAAAATTTTAGCAAACGTTTTCGATCAATATGATCATCATCTAACTTTAGTTCTTTCCATTTACCCTTCCTCTGCCCTCTTCAGATCATCAGTAGCCCAAATAAGAAGACTTGCAAGTTTTAAAATATGATTATCATCATGCTATAAAGATGTATACTTGTGAATGTAATTTTTATCTCTCTATTCATCCATCTTTTAATCGATAGTTAACCACTGAACTAACCATCTTTTCGTATTTACTAGTAATAGTATCACTGTTTTAAAAACTGGTTAAGTTACAGCCTATTTTTCTTTTACTATTGCTTATTTTATTTTGTTGTTAGGGAACTTTTAGAAAATATTATTACTTCTTTTTGATATTGAAATGCTTTTGCTTCCAAGTAAAACCATGTTTCGGAGATTACATTTCCACAGTAACAGCAAATTGTTTCTTTATGCTAGCGATATGATCCAGATTAATTACCAATCATGATGGTAAAGACTGTTGCTGATCCTTTACAAATTATATTGAAACTAGACAACGGATGATATCCTTGTGATACAAACATATATCAATGTATGTTGTTCAGTAGTAGGAAGAAAGAATAAACAGTTGTCAGAAAAAATTGGTATATGCCCCGAGCGGAAATCGAACCCACGTCTCCCTGTATTCTAGTCAGGAGTGCTAACCACTACACCATCAGGGGCCACCAAGCTGGCAACGTGGTAGTTTTATGATTAGTTGAGTTGGTTAACGGGTGAGGATTCCTGGGCCCAATTTTTTCTGAAATGCAAGTGCGGTCCAATACTACTGGAGTGTGTTTCGCCTTCGGCGTAAGGCTCAGATCCACTGAATAATACCAAATGTGAGGCATATATGAAACAACAGACTATTCGGCCCGAGCTTATATACAAATGTATATATCAATGTATGTTGTTCAGCTCGGGCCGAACTGTCTGTTGTTTCATATATGCCTCACATTTGATATTATTCAGTGGACCTGAAACCTTATGTCGAAGGCGAAACACACTCCAGTAGTATTAGACTACTGGGTGACCAGTAATTAATGTATTTCACCCTCGTTAAATAAAGTTCTATTATTATTATTATTATTATTAGGCCGCACTTTCATTTCAGAAAAAATTGTGCCCGTGCGTTCGATTCCCGCTCGGGGCATATACCAATTTTTTCTGACAACTATTTATCCTTGCGATACAAGTTTAAACAAAAAAGAGTCGTCTGTCACTAGCCACACAATTTTGGTTTTATTTGATATTTCGTTCAAAGCTCATTTCTTGTGGCCAAATACCATGTAATGCATATTTTTTAAACGCTTTGCCCGGTTTGATATATGAAGAATTTACTTAGAAAAAATTTCATGCGGTAATCTCACGTAAATGTAAATCTTATTTTAACGAGGAAAAAAATTAAAAACGTTTCTATTACTTGCTGTTTCTAATATTTAGTGTTTATTTTAAAACAGCTTTTAGATATTGGGACTTATATGACCGATGTGATATGATAAAAAGATAAGCAGTTTGAAAAAAAAAGTTGTCTTTGTAGTTATCCGTTGGTTTAAATTGCAGGCGTCTCCGAGCTAAAAGTTTCATCGCTGAAGCTTTATCAAGTTCCAAACTCAAATCTGTTTTGTCTTTGCGTATCTTCTGAATTTTAGTCGCATGTTGGTGAAGCAAATTGTAATAAAATCGGGGGTAGAGAAGGACTATTAAAAAAAATTTGAATACAGAAAAAATTCTAGGAGTAGAAATTTTTTTAAAGATGTAAGAATTCGAGCATATTTCAAAAAACAAAGAATGATAAGCTTTGAATCAGGAAAAATACCAGGACAAATCTGGTCGGAAGTGGGAATATTTTTCTAGCACAGCGGAAGAATACGAATTATCAAGAATTGAAATATTCATCTCTAACCCCAATTTGTCAATTAGAAACCTTTTTTTATTCAGTTGCTAGATCCGTACCGTACAGCTGATGGCATAATAATGCTTAATTATCTCGTAAATAAATGAATTTGGAAAACTAATTGTTAACTTTAGTAAGCATAACACATTAGTTACTATTAAACCTGCAGGTTATTGTTTTGTAATTTGGTCAACACAAACTCTTTTAAACAAACATTGCAAAGTCAATTAAAAAGGACTGAAGATTGAAAAACGTACAATCTGCTTCAGCTACAACCATAAGGAGAAGGTAACGAGAATATACACCTGGATGTAAACATTGTAAGGCAAAAAGTCCATCTTTTGACCTTCTGTTTTATTCTACATTGTCCAGGTTTTGTACGAAAAGTTTTAAGAATGTTCTAATGTTTGTATTGTTCTGTTTAAAGGATTTTGGTGATTTTCCACGTAAAATGGCTTCCATGAAAAGTCTGATATTTATTTTGGCAATCGTGGCCGTTTGTATGACACTTGGTGAGAACTGAATACATTCTATATGTTAGAGTTCATCGACTGCTTGTGTATCAGTTTACCTATGGCCGCGGAACTTTTTCGATTCCCCTTCTAACCCCACTGTTTTATGTCTTAAATTTCTTATACAGAAAATAAAATGCTCCTTTTAAAACCGTTTAGTTGATTCTATTCAAAAAGAAAATATGAAAGTATTATCGAAGAGTTTTTATTGTGCCACGATTGTTGATGTTTCTTGTGTTTTAATCAAGGGTTCACTTTAATGATATTTTTTTCCGGGGGCAGAATTTGCTTAGTGTTTACAATCTGCTTCCTAGCACTTGGGGTTCTTAACTAAGGAGAAGTGTTGCAAGAAGCTACCATCATTACCATCAACACTATCATTACCATCAACACTATCATTACCATCAACACCATCATCACCATCATTACCATCATCACCATCCTTACCATCATCACCATCATTACCATCATCACCATCAACTCCACCGCCACCATCATCATTACCATAACAATCATAATAAACAAAATTATCATCACTGTCACCATCACTACCGTCATTTCCACTATCATCACCATCGTTACCATCACCACCATCATTACCATTATCACCACTATCACCATCATCATTACCATCACCACCATTACCATTATCACCACTATCACCATCATCATTACCATCATCACCATCATTACCATTATCACCATCATTACCATGACCACCATCATTACCATTATCACCACTATCATCATCATCATTACCATCATTACCATCACCACCATCATTACCATCTCCATCACAACATTTGGAGGTCACTAGTCTCTTCCCTTCTTTTGAACACTGCAAAGTATTTAAAAATTTGCGATGTTGAATTGCCAGGTTTTATTCGTTTCAAAAACCTAATGTGAGATCAATTTCTACTTTTCAGGTGTCGCAGGTGGATTGAGAAAAGGTCAGTTTATTTTATTTTTCCAGTGATTTTAATGATAAGCTCTGGTGGGAAACAAAAAGAAATCTAAATCAACTTTCCAAGCCATAGCCGTAGACATGAGCACTGATTCAGATAAGGAGAAAGACTTAGACATAGATGTCGCCATAGACACAGGTGTAGACGTAGACATAGTCGCAGATGAAGACTTAGACACAAACACAGATGTAAACATAGACATGTATAGACGTAGGCGTAGACATAAACAGATGTGGAGACATAGACACATGGTCAAACGTAGACATAGACGTAGACGTAGATGCAAAAACAGATGCAGACCTAAACGTAAACGTAAGTGTAGAGAAAAAAAAAAGGCATACACGTACTCACCTGTACAAACGTACACGTTGTCATTGGCATAGACGTAGATGTTCACATAGACCAAGAAACAGACATGGATTAGAGATAAAGATAGACATAGACACATTCCCAGCCATAGACATAGAGATTGACGAAAGCACAGAGATAGTAGATACAGAATTCTGCATAAAGCTAAACAATGACACATGTAGAGACACAGACCTAAACATGAACATAGAAAAAAGACTTTGACCTAAAAACACCTTTAATTTTGGGCTCAGTAAAGGTGAAGTGACGAGAGTTGATGGAACGGTTACGTAAGTTAACAGTAGAACTAAGTATATGAATTGCATATAAGCTGTATGAACATGTTGCTATAGCTGAAATGCTTTTTGTATCTCCTCTTAAAAAATTTTTATCTCGATTTGTGAAAAGAATCTCATCGTTCAAGATGATTTGCGAATAAAACGTTACCGTATAAGATTATATGGCGGCGTGGTTGGCGCAGTTGGTAAGATCTATGCCTTCCAACCACAAGGTCCCAGATTCGATTCCTCGGCTGTACCGAAAATTGAACATTTGTGTGACCTTCTTTTCCGCCAAAGCTTACTCAGCTTTCCATCCTTACGAAGTTGGTAAATCAGTACCAGTTTCCGCTGGGAGCTAACCTGCGATGGATTAGTGTCCCGTCCAGGGGGATTCAATGACTCTCATCCGCTTAACACTAAGAAAACCTGGGATAAGCGCCGGCCCCACGGGTTAAAGGCTTGTTAAAGGATTTAGCTTTAGTATAAGATTAAATTTGTTTATCCGCACACCCAAACGAGATCCTCTTAATCCTCCATATTGTGGGTAAGTGACGTCACGAAACCCCCTCTTCCTTCTCCCATGGTCTTATTGTCGTAAATCCAATTCAAAAAACAAAAGTTCGCCTTAGTTTTGCCCTGTGTCTTTAATGTGCATATCTGTTTTCAGCAACTAGTTCGGTTGTTCATTTGTGAAAACATTTCCTCTGTAGAGCTGGCAGGAAGATGCGAAGAAAGTGAAAACAGAAAAGAATTCATCAAAACCGGCTGTGAAGAGTGCATCTGTTTGAACCAAAAGGTGTTGTGCTCATCGTGTAGGGAGTAGTCCTCGAACTTCATCAAGGTAATTGTTATGGTACTACCAATAATGACTAATTAACAATTATAGACTACGATATCCAACTGTAGATTTTGAGTCAACCATTAGGTAAAAATATATGAAAAAAAAACAACCGTCAATCTGATACTGTAATTAAATTTGAAACAATTAAGCTTCTCGACGTTTTGCCTATTGCCAATGGCCTTCTTCAGGAGAGTGTTTTTTAATCACGTACACGAATCTGTCATTCTCCTGAAGTAGGCCATTGGTAATGGCAGAAACGTCAAGAAGTTCGTTTCAATATTGATTTCCAGTATTAGACTTAGTTTTATTGTTGTTTTCAGTCAGACTACGAGTTTGAGTTTTCTGAGGCAATATATAGTCAACCAAGTGCTTAGCGCCGAGTTAACTATTTGACTCAGAGAGAACGTTCACTGTTAGCAGAGTCTCTCTCGTGACGTTCCTGCAACGAAAACTGAAAGATTCTGCCGATCTAAGCCGTTTTCTTTGTTCAGCATACGCGTCGGTAACCTACCAACTCCGACATCATTGCTCTGACGTCTCATGGCTTTCGCGCCTTTTTGACGTCGTCATTTTGAATTATGCTACCACGGGCTCAAAAACATCTAGCGGTTTTGAATTTGCTCATGCCTACTGCTCATTTCCGGTTACAACCAGTTTCAAAACCTGTTTGCTTCGTCCATGGTTGTGGACGGCGGTGTATCAAAGAAAACTTAGATCGGCAGAGTCTCTCAATTTTCATTGTAGGACCATCACGAGAGAGACTCGGCTAGCCGGGGAAGAGAGAACGAGAACAAGTAATCTAATTGTTTTAGTATAAATTCACTAACATACTAAGAAAGAAGAAATTAAGAAATGGTGATTTGATATAACTTTTTTTAGTAGTAAAACACTTTTGCTGCAAAAAGGAACTCCTCGCGCATGACAACCGGCATGGCCGCTCGGATCATTTGAAGCGAGTTGACTATGAAGGGTTCCCCGTTTTTTGCCGAAACGACAAATAAAATATGTGCAAGCGCTTGACCAACTCTTCCGTTTCACTTGCAGTTGAGATTCTTGTAAAATGTAAAATTGTTAAAAACGGGAGTAAAAACTATAAAATATAAAATTGTTACTGCAGTTTTACGCTCTGTGGCGATCTTCAGACCATTGGCGGATGAAGATCTTCAGACCATTGGCGAATGAAGATCTTCAGACCATAGCGGTCTGAAGATTGCCACAGAGCGTGAAACTGCAGTAACAATGTTATATTTTATAGTTTTTACTCCCGTTTTTAACAATTTTACCACCGTGTTTTAAACGTTTACAATATAGAGGATATTACCTGTCTGTAAGTAGATATGAATTTTATCTTCAAGTGTTCAAGTTGATATCTGACGAGTGAGCGCAGCAAACATTCGTATCCACAAGCGGACATGTAATATTCTGTTTATTATATAGACACCGATGAAATACCAGGTCAACGACAAAAAAAAAATAAATAAATAAAATAAAATAAATAAATAAATAAATAAATAAATAATAATAATAATAATAATAATAATAAAATTAAAAATTAAAAATTAAAAAATTAAGAAATAAATAGAAAATTAAAATAATTAAGACTAACTATTGGCTGGACTAAAGTAATCATGGCAACCGTGATATCTTCACATTGTGAAAGATGAAAATGGTATCTTCATTGGATACCAAATTTTTGTCACTGGAGAAATTCTGGTATTTCATCGGTGTCTATATAATAAATACCTGTTAACAGTCAAAATAGCATACACCCGAGTATTCACGCTGTTTGATCAGTCTTTGCTAGTATCTTTTTGACACTAAATTTTAGCTACACATTTGGTGGGGTGGGTTCGAGGTCGTGGGGTCGGAATAAAGCAAAAGCATTAGAAAAATTTGTCCGAACTAGCGACAGTAATTTCTTTCAGCTGTCTTGTGTCTATAATTTGAAACCTTTCCTTCTATCTCTGTTATAGTTTGGTGAGCTGTGGTTGATTACAAAGTCCCGGAGAAACAATAAACAGAATTACAAAGAACAATAAAAAACTCTTTTGTGAAAGTATATCGTTTATTTTGGGTGACTAAAGATGATGTCGTACGAGGCTATTTTTCGTGTAACTTGTCTCGCAACACCAATGAGAGACAAGTTGCAAAGGGAGAGTTACGCGGCACAATGGCTCCTGTAACTTTAAAGTAGAACTTGATTTTACTTTCTGCAACGAAGTCTGCAAATTATTTTGTAACGATTTAACCCATTTGCACAGAGTATCACCATCTGCAATTGCTCTTGTAACCTGTCTCGCAAGACAATAAAAGTTGTACCAAAAATTTCCTCGTATAACATCACCAGAAGATTATGCAGGGGAGGATGGAAACAAAGAGGGTATTCGTTTCCTTTTTGCGCAAGTGTTTTTTATCATGATACTGCGAAGGGAATAAAGTTACATTAAGTACGTAAATGGAATTTGTTAACAAATGAAAATGAAACAACGTGAAACAACAAAAGCATGAGCTGTAAGTTCTAACTGGAAGGGCAGCTGAGTCCTCAAATATTTAAGGTATGAGATGGAGAAAGTGATCAACTCAAAGGCGGAGTCAAATGTTTCCCGGTTTAGTGGTCGGGGGACTCTCCGGGGTCTAATTTATACATGAGCAGGAAATCTTCCCGTTCCTTTTACGGGTCTGCTACCTTTTTGCGCCATTATGCACTAGAAACTAAAATTGAAAACTTAATTTTTTAGGAATTATAAAATACTAGCTAATTGAAAAGGCGACACCTCACATCCACATTGGATATTTAACTTTAAATGGTTTCTTACAATTTGAGAAAAGACAATTATAATAAAAAAATCTAAAACAATTCATAATTAAAAAAAAAAAATGACTGCGCTTAGGCCCTTTAAATTAATGCCTAGAGATACGCGCGCGGCCGTTATCAAAAATTTTATGTTTTATGTTTTGTTGCGCGCGCTGCGAAGTTGTCATAACAACACAACTAAACAAACGATTGTCGCAAGAGCGCAACGTTTAGCAAAATCACTTGGAAGCTTTATACACGGTTTTTATCCTGATAAGCAAGATGGGTCAAATATTTGCTATGCTTTTGCCTTGTCTTTACAGAACAAAAGTTCAAGAGTTTAGCGATATTCGAGACGAGCGACCATTAAAGCTTGCTCGCCGTACTAAAAGAAAATCGAACCGAAAAGACGCGGTTTATAAACCAGAATTCTTAATCCCGGGAAGAGTAAACGAACACGATGATGAAATCGAAGAGGATGCTTTACAGCCCAGAGAAACAACTTTGGTAGAAAAAGTTGAGACAAAAGTTGAAGAATTTAAAACGGTGAGACCGAATCAAGTATGCCGATGGATCAGCAAACGTCGATTTCCTCGGAAGAAACGCGTGGAAAAACCTAAACAAAAACGTGAAACAAAAACCAAGAAGGAAGACCCCCCAAAATCACCTAAAATCCGAAGTGTGGCAAAAGAAGCCTGGGGACTACAGTCCGGTAAAGTGGTTCCTCGGCCAAATCTGCATGATTTTTACGAGGCGACATTTGGTGCAGGAGTACAAAGTCATGGTGAAACAACTGTTTTACCAAAGATCGAGAAAAATATAAAAACTTTTGAAGAGGAGGAGACCAAGAAAACGAGATTTTGTGATCAAGAAGATGAAATGTCTACGGAAAAATCAGCCTCTGTTGCAGATCCAGAGTTACAGTGTATAAAACCACAGAGTGTTGCTCAAGAAGAGGGAAATATTGTGCAAGATCCACGGTCGGATGATTTTTATACAAAGACATTTGGAGCTAAAGCCGCGAGTCCAGTTGCGAAAGATGAAACGATTTCACTCACAAATGTACCTCCAATGAGGGAAAAAAATAAAAAGTGGCTCGCAGCAAAACGTAAAATTCCCTCGTTCCTGCGAAAAAATTTCAAAGACAAAAGGAAAGCAGATAAAGTGGAAGAAAAATGCCATGGAGAAGATGAACTTGAAAAACGCAGCCAACAATCGGACGCTGGCTGCGAAAAACCCGATGAAAATGCGGAACCAGAAGTAAAGTCTACAGATCCTGTCACTGATGAGCAGACACCTGATCCGGAAATAAATGAAACGTCTGTAGAACCTGCCATCAACGAACAGGTATCGAAACCTGAAACGGAAATGAGTTTAACGTCGATGGATACAGCAAATGATGAACTGGCTTCGGAACCGGGAACAAAGATATCAGGTTTAGCTCCTACGATTAATAAAAAGACATCGGAAGCAGAAAGAAAGATCGTATGTTTAGCATCTGTGAGTTCTTCCGATGTTAAAAATGCACCGGCCCCGGATATTGAAATGCAAGGAAAAACCAATTTCAGCGTAGAAGCCCGGGAGAAAGATGGCATTACGCATACTCCACAGTCTTCTTGGTCCGATGAGCTTATCGGAGCCGACGAACAATCCGTGTTGCGGCGTAACACTGAGACCATCTCACAAGATTCGCCTGATCAAAAGATCAAAAATAAGTCTCGTTTGTTTAAAGCTATTCGTATACCAAAGCTAAAGATAAAAAGAGACAAGCAAAAAGAAGAAAAATCTGTCATCCAATTGACTCAAGAGAAAGTTGCTGCAACCCATTGCACGAGTGTTTGCTCGTCTCCGGAGCCCAAATCTTCAAGGTCATTGGAGACGAACGACTTAATCAAAGCGGAGGAAACAGCAACAACTCCTCCTCCTGTCAACAAAATAACTGTTTGACATTGTAAAACGTTAAATACTCATATAAAGGGAACATTTTGATTTTTAAATGTAAATAATTTTTTTTTTTATTGATCAAAGGAATTTTTAAACTTTAAGTTTTAAATTCATGTTACGTATGAAATATTAAAAATGATTATGCCAACTGTTATGACGTTTTTTTATAGCTTTTTCACACAAAATAACAGACATTTTTTTTTCAGGCTAACTTTTAGATATCGTTACGCATCGTCATTAACAAATTCCCGTATAAAACGATCTTTGCGTTCATATTCGCAGGTTATAAACTAGAATTTTCCAATGGCAAGTGTAGTGCTGCCGAGTGTTGTAATTGTTTGTAGCTACATTATTTAGCGATATTGCTAAAAGTCCTTTTCGCATTGCAAAAACCAAACACGTTATTTCCGAGAAAGTATGGGAACAAGTCTAGAGCCCGGGTTCCTATCGTGCAAGGGGAACCCGAACAGCGAACGGACCCTGGAAACGAGAAAGTAAATTTGGAATCGGGACAGACAGAAAAAAAAAACTTTAAGAATTCCAACGAATTTATTTATTTTTCGTTCAGCTGTTCTCAGAAATCAAGGGAAGCCCTAAGCTGATATCCTACCCGCGTGAGGTGGACCAAATTTGTGAGAAAACCCTGCTAAATTGAACGCCCGGGGGGGGGGGGGGCTGACTCCCCTGAAAAGTGGGTAGGGGTGCTCGACGATACTTTTAGGGTCTGAAATTAGGATCCTGCGCACCTTTTAGG
>JAOEHV020193135.1:0-27356 GCA_025447995.2 Isaurus tuberculatus | reverse complement strand
TGCCGAGCCCGGGAGTCGAACCCGGGTCGTAGAGGTGGGAGGCGCGAGTGATGACCGCTACGCCAACCTGACTCCCATTCAGGCACGGTACGGGAAAAGAAGGAGAATCTGTAACAGTCTTTATTGAGCCGGAAGTTCTGGTGAGTTCGGCGGTGAGGATAGTCGGGTTTGGGTATTGACTTGCTTTGATGGTGTGGCGTTGAGGTTGATGTCCACTATGCATAGTTTTAAACATTAGGGTCAGACCTACTGCTGCTCAAGTGGATAACAAAATCAAATAACAGTAGTAGATAACAAAGTTGGGAATATGTAATCCGACATAATAAAGAAATACAGAATTTTGAGAACTGAAAAATATTTCGCTCCTATTCCTTAGCAAGACGCGGAATGATAGAGTTATGAAATAAATTTGCAGAGATGCTTTACGAAATAACGTTCCCTTGATAACATGATCCCGACAAGTTTAACAATGTTCCTCTAATGTAATCGGTCTCACATGCAGCGCTAAATCGTGGACGGCGCTTATTAACTTCTTTACTCAAAACGCGGCGCAAATTTGAGGGCGGCACTTATTAAATTTTTTTCTAAAAACGGGGCATTTATTCAAGAGAAAAACCCACATAAGATAAGACTCGTAAATATGGCTGAAAAGATTATAAAAAAGATAAAACATTCGTAATGATACCAACACTTGTAGCAATTAAAATGGAAAGTTAAAACGAACCTCTTCAAATATGAAGGTAACAAGCATAGTTAGCATGGGGTACGTGCCTTAGTGTTTATTATTAATAGCTTCAAGAACTTTAATTACTATCAGCACTTATGTGCTCTTTTTTTATTCCAGTTATATTTATCTTTCCAACCACAATCGACACTAGAAGTGTTAAGCTTTTACTACACTTAAATATCCAACACATAGCAGCTCTGAATATTACAAATATAGTGTCATAGACCAAACCATGTTACAGGTAACTGACCAACAAATTATTTGCATCAAAAAAAACAAACGTTAAAATTGAGGAAAAAGGTGTTTCACCACACAAAATATATAAATCATAAAAAAATGCGTATACTAGAAAATTTGAGGTTCGAACTTATGATCATCGTCACAAGTATCTTAAGGAGGTTACTCAATCTTATGAAGATAAACCTCATCTTTTTTTTATTTTGATTGGTTCAAGCATTCGTATCCTCTACGCGAACAGAAATTTTTCATCATTACCTGCTTCATTAGTTATACATGCAGTCGATAAGTCAGCATATCACAAATATTCACTCTTGAAAGAAACAATGCCGACCAAAAAATTAGCTCCTTAATCCTTACGATTTTAAAAAAGCAATCCCGATCAAACCGCCTCCTTGTATAAACAACTTGAAAAAGGACTCATATTGAATATCACAAGTCTAGGTAGCATCTGTGTGCTAGTTTCTAGTACTTGCAGCTACTAATATGGGCACTAGCGGGCATTGCTCCTTAAATCTACCATAAATAATAATGAGCCTGATGTTATCAGGCCTATTTTATTGAGGATGGCATTATACCTGAGCCCATTATTACTACCCTCCACACATATAAAACACATCTTCCTATAGAGAACCCTTAATTTTCACAACATCTTTAGTTGTCCCGACGAAGGACGCTCGAAACTCAGTCAGTAACTTTAAACTAGTTGTGGCGATAATCATAAAATTTTCATGTTCGTGTCAAAAACAGACTTCAGCAAAAACTGATCAAACAACGTGGATGAAACAAAAAATAATAATTTAAACAAATTAGAGAAGGTATTTTTATCTTTTTTAACTCACTTATATATCTGTATTACAGTTATTTTATTTTATTTATTTTTTTAATTTTTTTTAATTGTCCGTTATTCTGAGTTTGATTTACTATATAGTTGTATTCCTGGTATTTCAGTCCTTTTCTTTCTGTAGACATATAAAAGCTATAAAAAACATATTGTCTTATTAATCCTGATGAAGACTGGTATAGGCCAGTCGAAATATTGTGAACTTCTGTTGCATCAAGTTGTTTGACCAGTCTTTGCTGAAGTCTGTTTTTGACACGAATATTTTATTCATTTCGACTGATCACGATCTTTAGTGATCCAACGTAGGAAAGAAATTAATCGTTCGTACGGTTTCGCATTGGTTTTTAGCCTATTTTTCAAAATAACATTTTCAGTTTTTAGTTGTCAAAATTAAACCTGTTACCTACTCACCGACTCATTTTTAAAACGTTTTTTTTTTTTAAAAATTACGATTATCGAAAGAGATATGATATAACAGAACTTAAAAATATTGAAAGTCTCGACATATGAGTGTTTAAGGCTGTTTTAATTAAGTTTGAAACAAGGTTACTTTCTATGAATACTATTAAAAGCTCTCAAGCGTTAACCACTTCCTGTTTAGAGATGGATGTAAAATATTGTATGACCATCACTTCAATAGACTAAGCCGAATTTTTGTATTTTAAAAAATCTAAGTATAAATGTATCACATTTCAACAGTTTTGCTAAGCTTAAAGAGTATTTGTATTTTTTGTCTTTTTGATCGAAAGTATAAGCATGTTCTTCGAATGAGAAACCGAAAAAAGAAAATGTACACGCCCCTCCTCTCCCCATTCTTCTTTGCTCCCGTCCGCGCATCCATTTTCTTTTACTGTTTCTTATTCAACTAACATTCTTAGATTTTCAATTTCCCAGCCAAGGAAGAGACTGTTTTGCAGTCTACCGTTAAGTTGGCAGCCACGGACAGCTTTTGTTCCCTTGTTGGGTCCGATTATCATCCTTCACGGTTGGTAGTTAAGGTTACCCTTCAGTTTGAAACCGAAGGATATGACCAGAATGAGATTATTAGCAATATGGATAGATCAGAGGTAAAGCTTTAAAATAGCAAAAAAAAAATTCTCATATCTCACATACAGAACGAGATTTTGAAATAGAGAAATTTCACCGGAAGTAAAACGGCTAATCACGCCTTGTCTTTTTGACAGCACCCCGTGACTTCAGTTTCGAAAGTTGCAAACAACTCGACACGTTTGTTAATTTTTGTTTCGCATTTTGCGGGAAACATTGTCGCTGGAAGTGATTTTCATTGGCTGAATGATCTTGGGGGTGGAGAAAAACAAACATATCATGCGGTCGGTTTGGGGGAACGCAAAAAGTTTTAAAAGCTTTTTTGTCGAAATTAAATTTATGTGCAAACTATGAGAAACTCGAGGTTCCAACTCGGGCAGTTTTTCGTCAATTGTTTTAAAATTTGTCAGTTTTTTAAAGCGTTTCAAGTTATCAGTATAAAACGCCGCCGCTTTCGATTACGAAAGGGCCATTTCGGGGTTTTTGCTGTAAAATACAAACAAAGCGGCCTTTCAAAAAATAAAGGAGCTAGGTTGGGGTATGCCAAACATACCTCAGGCAATGCGTGTGGAGAGAGGATCCAAGAGAGGACCCCAACCTAGCTCCCACATGCATGCGGTGGGAGCTCAGCCTTAAACCAGTTCTCTGAACGCTCGTAGTCCTTTGTTTGTGGCTTAAAAGCTAAACCGTGCTGTTGTGTCTTAACAAGGACGAAACAGTTGTCCACGGTTGCTCCACTTATTTGCATTGTAGTTACTCGGGTGAAGCTGGTTGTGTGCAGGTTCTGGCCAAACCGTGAAGATGAGTTCGGGTGGTTTTGGCTTTCTAGTGTTTCATTCAATTAGGTTTACAATGAGAGCACTTTTTTAACACCCTTAACTAAATTTACTCTGTTGCCAAGGGGAACATCAGACTTAAATGTTAATGTGTTGGTCTTATTTTATGTCGGGTAGTTGCAAGATGATAAAAACTTCTTTAAAAACTTGATTTTGGAAAAAATTGTTTCGAACATAAGGAACCGCCTTAAATGAAAGACTGGGGAGAGAATAGCTGCGGCTCACCTCTCCCCAGTCTACCATTCAAGCTTCGTTTGACATGACTTCTAACTGCTGGTGAATGGTTGTTATGTTACTGTCGACTATAGTTACTTTAAAAACGCTACATCTTATAAAAAGCCTTTCCAAACATTTTGATATTTGCAGCAATCTACTATGGTTGGAGCTTCAACTTAAAGTACTTATGACACGAAATTTTCTTTCTGCACATTTGGAAAATATAGCATTTCAAAAGCATGATTCCAAAGATTGAGTGTAAAACAAAAACTGGCAATTTTAAATGCGGTTTAAAATGGTTACTTTGCTACTAAAAATGGTGACTGGGACTGGGTCGAGTGACGTAATGCAGGGGGTTAAGCTTTGATTTTACTTTTATTTCAAAAATTTAAACATTTAATTTCTTTGTGTTTTGGTAGCTTTGCCAGCAACACAATTATCTTCTCTTTCTCCCCTTTTCTGTTTCTCCTCACACTGTTCGTGCACCCCAGATTATGTCACGATCTATTGTCCTGGTAACATTTAGGCCGCACAAGACAACTTCCATTTTTCGACTGAAATTTCCAATATTTGTCCTATACTCACCTCAAATTTTGGAATCGTACGTTTGAAACGCTATATCTTCCAAAGAAGAAAAAAAAAATCTTGTCATAGACACTTTTACGGTGGCCCACAAGTGCAATACAAAAACTTTTGTCCCAGTACTTTCGTGATTCACTGCTTTCTACGCCGGAAAAAAAAAATTCTTTGTTCTTTGTCAGCCATTGGGTATGTGGCGAGCGTCATTATAAATTTTGGGCATTTTCATGGCTGCACAGTTCATATAAAAGAATGTATAGTTAGTACAAGCAAATTAATCAATCAATCAATCAATCAATCAATCAATCAATCAATCAATCAATCAATCAATCAATCAATAAAAAAATATAAAAAATAAAGAAAGGAATACCGGTACTTTGTCTTTATCGATTCTCATTATTTAAGCATTATGAACTACAACAGATTTAAAACAGCAAAAACAATATGTAAACAAAAGGACAAGAGTAAATCACTAGAAACGTAGTGACGTTTAGAACACAACCTTTTTTAAAATACGATGCTGGAAAATGGCACAAAATTTAAAATATGCTATAAGAACATACCCGACGATGAGGGCGATGCATGCACTAATATTTCGGACACAGCTGAAAATCACGCAATTATTTTTAGACTAATATTTGCCAGCTAGTTCAACATTGCCTACACTGTTGGCAACTGAAATGTAAACTTTACAAGTAAATTTTGAACTTATATTTATATCAAATGGCAAGCCTGATGTATCTTTAAACAAATGATGTAGGTATAGAAAGCAGGTACTCAAATTTTACGTTCTACCAAATGAATGTATCGAATTTTGAAAATTCTTCTATTTCAATTATTTCAAAATGCAAACATATTAACTATATACTACAACCCCAAAGCTCTCAACTACAATTAAGAAAATTAAAGGTTAAAATCCTCAAATTATTTAAAACAAATCAGCCTCCGCCCAAAATTGGACGTTTTTAAAGTGAACTATAAATAATGGATTTTTTCAATCTCACTTGGCAGACGTTGACGATATATCATATAAACAAAAATAATAATAATTTGGTGAAAAACTAAATCTTGTTTTTCATTTTCCTACAATTGTCTGTTTCTTAATTCTTTATACTTTTTTTTTCTATCATCTCTTGGTTTATTGTCATACAGGTACAAGCAACTACAAACTGTAAAACACACCAGTTGATTAAACTATCCGAATGATCTGTTATCCATTAAAACAGGTTTTTAAACTATAGCCAACGTGTTTTGGCTTTTACTACATCGGAAAATGTTTTGAAATTCGCTCCGGAATGGCGGATTCATCGTTGCATATACAACCGGATTAATGACACTACTACAATAACCTGGAAAATTAAAGTAAAAATTATAGAACTTGATGTCTCTTTCTTTGATTATTTCGGTGAATGTCATTAGAATTTGAGTGACAAACAGCGGCAACCAACAAAGGTAAAAACCCATCACAACAACTGTCAGCATTCTAGTCATTTTTTTCTCTTGCACACCGTACGCACACTTTCCACCTCTTGGAGACGATAAAGCAACGGCGTTGTGCTGGCGAACGCTTTGATAAATTCTCACATAGCAAAGCACGATAACCAAACTGGGGACAGCAATGTAAATATCATGCACCACTCCAAATGAAATTGCCCCAGCATTATCAGTAAAAGTTCTCAGGCAGAAGGCAGGTTGAACAGTAAGTGTTTTGAACTGTACTCCAGTCGCAAAGAACAGCACTATGACTGCTGCAATCGTTACAATCCAAGCAGACACAGCCATTATTATAGAACCTTTCTTGGAAAACAGTTTAGGATATACAGATGGCTTGACAACGCGAAAGTATCTATTTAGTGCTAACAGCATAACAGTTAACAAAGACGTTCCACCCAGACTGTTTGTGAAAAAATAACGAAGCTTACAACCAAAGTCTCCTGCAATCCACTCGTTAGCAATGGAGGAAGCTGTTGCGAGTGGAATGACAAAAACAGCCATAGCTAAGTCAGTTAGGGCAAGAGAAAGAACAAAATAGTTTGTAATTGTACGAAGAGAAGGATTTCTGTAAAATGCAATACAAACAAACAAGTTTCCGACAAAAGCCATAGTGTTCAAGACAACGAAAATACACGATTCAAAAATGATGAAAGCATGTTCTCTGGTGGCGGCAGCAGTTGAACCATTTGTCGCGACTATTCCTTGTTCCATGAAATACATTGTGCAATCACAAAATATAACTTTCACCAAACTAACTTGTCTTCTACCTCAACTCCATTTTCTAACTGTTAGGTGTAAATCTGAGGATGTAATGAAATTTAAATATGTTTAAAAACTTGAAAGACAAAGAAATTATTAGTCTTTTGCAAACTGGTTACTTGAAAGCCAGGGTGTAAAAAGCGTGGTGAATCAATTCATAATGAATATAAAACGAATCTTGTATCTCATTTATCATTAATCCATCCATATCACATCCATCTATCAACTGAATTAGGTTTTAGTGGACAGAACGTTTTTGAATTCAATTTAGAATCAGCGGGATGGTAGAAAATGTCTTGCTGTGATTCAGTTTCCTCTTGAACTCTAGTAATCGCTAGAATGAAAAAAATATTTACGACCAGAAAATTCTCAAGAATCGTTTTTTATAAGCAATTATTAAAAATATCCGGCAACCTGGGAGTCAAACATAGATTCACTATTGTTAATATATTTCAGGATGTTTTGGCGAAAATGTTTATTTTACCTTTATAAATACAAGTTCCCTGAAAGCAATACAAGAAAAGTTGTGTGTCATCAAATTTATATTATATCAATCAATGACAGACAAAGAAACTATTTAGAACAAACAATTTTTAATCTAAAAACAGAAATAGTGAATTCAAATATCTACGATAAGTATATTATGTTTAGATTTTGTCTGAGAAATGTATTTGATCTAGAAAAGAAAAAGGAAAGCATTTTAATGAAGTTTTCACACCTGCCTCAGTCGACCGAAACTTGTAGGTAATCTTATCAAATCAATGTTGCCACAGCAACAAGTTGGTTTCACTGCCAGTTGAACTTTACTCAAAAGGAATCCGCGCATTTTGGTGAACTAGTCCATTGAAATTTTGGTTTGACTAAGGCGGTCGTCAAAATCATTGGTTTTGATAGCTCCAAATTCAACTCTTAAGAGTTTCAACTATCAATCTGAAAATTATCATGTCAAAAACCCGACGCCAAAATATCTAAATCAGAAACCATGTTTACTAAATTGGCAAAAACGTTTTTGATACATCTTTTATTAATTAAATATATGTCAAAGCCACCTCAGTGGATTGATTAAAATAGACGCTAGGTTTCATCGTCACAAATAAAAAAATAAATAAAAACTGCATCTAACTGTGACTTGTAAGTCTCAAGCCTGTGTGTTATAGGAAATGAATGTGTAGAAGGCGAAAGATAAATATACCGGCAAAAAACTATTGAGGTTCTGAATCAGTAAACATTTTTAGATTTTACGATATAGCTTAACGTGACAGAAGCTTAAAAATATTTCGATATAATTGTAATTTCAAATTGCAAATCGCGGACTTCAAAGGCGTCCGTCCCTTCTTCCTTGTAGCTGTAGGCGCTAATAAAATCCTTTTCTAGCCGCGTAAATAAGCAATTAAGTGTGTTTTAGGATTTTTCTATCTACCAAAATTTCTAGAAGCAAAAATGGCAAAATGATAAATTTTGCATTAATTTGCCGATACTCGTTTGCGCATCGCAGAAGATAAAACAACAGAATTAAAAAGAGTTCCTTGAATAACAAAATTCGCATTTTCAGGTCGATTTTTTATCAGTAAAACAAAAGATAAAGTTAGAGATAAACCCAAGCTGCATTTATATAACTTTCTCCCCGTCTTTAATCGTTTTACCGATTTACAAACACGTCCTCACACGAAAAGCGTAGGTAGTGTTTAACAATTTCCTGAATCTCTTTCTCTGTTTATTAATTTTGTATCCGGCGCTAATGACTAATGCATTGAAAATGGCAAAAAAGATCCCATTGATATAGAAATAAAAATCCTACATGGACTTATCAGCGCAAGGAATATTTTTAAATTGAGCTCATATGAGTTATTTTTAACGTATTTTTATAACATGTGTCTACTAATATTGCTAAAGACTAAACAGTGTTATAGCATGCATGAGTTAGCTAGAAATGTTTCCTTAATTTATTCTTACTAAATAGTATATCTAACAAATACTTAAGAGATGCTTTCAATAGAATATAGCATAAAGCAATAATTACAAGTCAACACAATAAATGGGATATTGGACTGAATTTATATTTCCATTCCATTTTGCTTTGTATAGAAGTTTCTAAAAATAACAAGAAACTGTTATTCAGAATCGATCAGAAACTGATGCAAATATAAGTGAACAAATACGGAGAGAAACTGAAAATTCGTTTTACTCTGCTATATATTTACACCAATTACACAGTGCAAATAACGAAATAAATAAAAATAGTTTAAATTATTTTTAAATACTATTTTGAACTGATTATTGCTCATCTTTGTGTTGTTTTGTGATATTTAAGAATTATTCCAGAAGCGCGCGTTGGATATGAGATGGTAAATAACCAGAGGCGCGTGGCACCGAGTTGGCTATAAATCAACTCATATCCAACAAGCGCGAATGGAATAACTGTTTTATTAAAAATTTCATGAGCTTTCCGAACCCAGACAGAAGATGTAAAGAGAAATGAGCAAATACGGAGAAAAACTGCAAATTCGTTTTACTCTGCTATATATTTGCCATCAATTATACGGTGCAATATAGTTTGATGAAACATTTGCCAATGGGTAATTTTACTTACCGTAAATGATCTTTTTAACGCCCTGGGCGTTTATTTAATTGAAAGGGTTTTAGGGGGGCGCTTAATAGATAAGAGGCGTCCGTTGGAAAGAGGCGTTTATTTTTGTAATGGATATTTTACACTTCTTAGGGCCCGTTTATATGGAAAAAGTTGTCCCGGGACGAAGGGATATCTCACCTAACCGAGTTACTCGGGGCGAGACAACTTTTCATATATTTCTCTGTAAAACGCAGCCAACCGTCGATATGACGTCCCGGGACGAAGGGTTGTCTCGGGTGCAAGAGAAACTCGTCTAGCCGAGGCGAGATATCCCTTCAAACCGAGATAACTTTCTCCATATAAACAGTTTGTCCCTTCTCTACCCAGGACACATAACTCGAGTGTTTAGACTTAAAATTTCCCGCGTTTGATTGCTGGCAACGGGCCAGATCTTTTTCATGTAAACCGCACGCAAAGTTGTCCCGGGTTGAAAACCTCATATAAACTGCAGGTCAAGTTGTCCCGGCTGGAAGGGACAACCCTTTAACACGGGATCATATAATGTTGCCTAAAAGCTTTGTGGAATCCTGTAATGAATGAAATTTTAAAGTGCAAGAAAGATAATCGCCAGGAGGCCATCGATCATGATCCCAGTGCAGTAGGAGTTTTAAGAAATCGAAGATTTAGGCGAAACTTGGAACTGTTTGCTGGACATATTCCCATATAAATTTCCAGACTGATAGCCGGTTTTATTGGTGCGTCAGAGATGAGCTCTGTTTCTGTACAAATGTGTGGCAAGAGGAAACGTGAAGTTGGCTTGATTGTTCCTGGATGTTACACAAAACGCGGAAAAGTCACCAGTATTCTCAGCGAAGAGTTGAAAGAAGAGAAGGAGAGATATACCCCTATTTTGACTTTTCATCATTTTTAACAAAAATACAATAAATGCTCTTTTTCTGATAATTAGTGGCATAACATACAAGAACTGATAAGCCAAACAAATGCACATTTCATTAATAATTTTTATTTACAGATGCAGTGATTAAACATTGAAACACATTTTCGACCACTCTTGAGATACAATTCATTATTGTTCATCAATAATTCTTACAAGACTCTGTCATCATTAAACTCTACTGACAACTTATGACAACAAAGGGAGTCCTTGTTTGTTTATATCATTCTGTTTTGCAATTAGTATTACTTCTTAAAAAATACAGACCATCTAATTAATATGTGAGAGTAAAATGTTCAAAACTGAACCCAACTGTCCCCGGCACTTGAATTTCTGCACTAGAAACAAATGTCACATGAATAAAATCAATCATGGTAGAGTACAGTGAAAAGAACATTTAGATTTTGGTCCATGGGATGCAATATATAAGATAAAAAGTTGTGATGTATTGCTCGAGGTAATAACAAATACTAAACATGTAATATTTCCACACCAACTCCCCTCATTGATTCTTCGAAAGAGTCGTTTTGACCCTTAAATAAATTAACACCTCGAAGAATCGATTTGACTCTTTGATTAGTGAGAGTAGTCATTTTGACATCTTCATAGCGTCACTTTGACTTTTCAAAAATGGACTATTTTGACACTTTTTAAATCAATTGGACTCTTTGGATGGGTGATCATTTCAACTCCATAAGAGTCTTTTTGACTCTTAGAAAAGGACTCTTTTGACACTTTCAATGGGTATTACCTTGGCTCTTTAGACGGGAAGTTATTTTAACACAGTAGTGTAGTTTTGACTCTTTAAGATGGGACTATTTAACACTTAACACTTTAAAGGGTGTTGTTTATGTTCTTTGGAAGGACAACTATTTAACCATCACGGTGTCTTTTTGACTTTAAAAAAAAATTTTTTTTTTTACGATTTGGCTGATTTCTAAAAAATGTCGATTAAGTAGTTAAGACGAAACTTTGAAGAAACATTCTGAGCCTCCCATATGCAACATAATAACACCAGTTGAAGTCAGGTAAGCCAATACCATGCAAGTACGTCTTTCTTGTACCCTTTCGTAACCTAATTAAAAAAAACATAATCTTGTTTTAGAGCCATTTTAAAATTATTTTTAAACTTGTGGAGCTGCAGTTTTAGGCAAACTTGAAAACCACACTTAGAGTTACAAACAAGTTTAAAAATACAAGCCAACCCAAAGGTTAAAAAACTTTATTACTCTTATAACTTTGATACATTTTTCCATTCTATATAGCAAACACAAATTGATATACATAGAGTTAAAAGTTATCTCTCATTAAGAGTAGACATATAATAACATAAAATTAGATTCAAACCTTTTGCAACAATCTAAGGGCTAATCCAGGCGCCTAGCAGTTTCATATTGTTCTTTTTCTTGAAAAACATTATAACGTTTTGACTTACCATTTCGCTGTTTGCGACAGTCGACCATTAAAACAGTCGACTATTTTCATACACATTAATATCCAACACTAACAGTTGATTTCATACAGATTAACGTTGAAGAAATGTCAAATACTTGTTTTAAAATTATAGATTGAGCATACTTAGTGCAATTTCCATAGAAATTTCCATTTCATTGCGAGAAAGGCGCTTTACCATGCAACATGAATCCAGCTTTCACATCTCACTTTCCACACTCGTGGAGTATCTATGCTTAAGGGGGCGCTTCCCTTTTTCCGCCATTTTGGTCAAATTGCGAGACATTTTGACTCATATCTCATTGAATATTTATAAAATTCCAAATCCCCTTCGTAGCGACCTAGATTGGTAAACGAGAGGAACTCGTATAAATATTTTCAGATTTTTTAGTGAGATTTAAGAGGCAGAAAAGCTGCATCGGAAAGCTGATTTTTTAGAAAAATTTTAGTTTTAGTAAGTTTGGGAATGTTTGAATTATTTTTTGGAGTTGATATTTAAGGGACGGATGCCAAACTGTCTGCTAACCAAAAGTAAACCTTGCATCTGTTCGGAGAGACGGTTTGGCGCTTGTACTCAAATTTTTTCCTCTCCAACTTTTCTTTCATATTTTGTAATTATCTACTCAAATGAAGAGAGAAGCTCACCCTTAAATCACATCGTGAAGTTTTAATATCGATGATTTAACTTTGTCTTTATTCTTTACTTTAAAGGCACAGTAGATAACTTTTCAGTGCTTTGTCAGTGATTGTAACGACTGTAATTTTAACTATATTTCAGGCAGTAATCTTCTCCATATCTTTGCACAAATGCAAGCTGCCAAACGCTTTAAACGACCGTTTAAACCGGATGCGTATTTAGGCGTGTGAGCGCGTCATCTGAAAAGCGGGAAATGTAACAAGAATACAGCTCTTGACTATAGTTTTAAACTATACTTCGATCGATTTGTTGACCTATATTCGCTCTACTTTTCGTTGATACTTGAAATCTTTTTAAACATTGTAGCTATTTAAAAACAGTTTTATATCAAGAAAACTCGAGTTATACAAACATGACGGCATGCTAACACACTTTATTAAATTTTCAACCTCGAATGTTGCATTTTTAACGGGCTAATTGGCTCACTCAATCTCGGTTATCAGCTCATATACTGAAAGACCATATATGGAAACTGACTGTGTAAAGTGTTGCCAAGATTTGGAAACTTTGGCTGTCATTTTCAAGTATCGAAGGGTTCGGAAAGCTCATGAAATTTAAGAAAACAATTATTCCATTCGCGCATGTTGGATATGAGATGATTTATCGCCAACGAGGCGCGTATCCAACGCGCGCTTCTGGAATAATTGTTAACTATCACAAAACAGCATAAATATAGGCAATAATCACTTCAAAACAGTATTTAAATAATTTAAACCATATAAAAATCAATTAAAAATAGTTTTAAAATACAGTTCTTTTAGGAAGGTTTAATTTATTAAATGAGTCGAAACATACTCTTAGAGTCGCATTATAACCATTGTTAAATGAACATGCACCACTCCACTGGGAGTTCAATAGTAATTTTGACTATTGTCAAGAGTCAACTGACGTCAACATGCCATTTTAGCTCTAAGTGGTTCAATGTGAATTCAGAAGTAAAAACAACTCCTTGAAGGAGGAAAATACATTTTTGTTCATTAAAAGAGTTGAAGAGATTCAATTGGATCATTTTGACTCTTTCGTCAATGACCCTTCGGGGCTGAAACGACTCCACAGGGGCGTCAGCAGATGTTTTGACTTTAGTGGAAATTCAATTTAACTCTGTTGAAGGGTCAAGATACATCTCTAAGTAGAAACAACTCTTTCAAGGAGTCGAAATGACTTTGAATTATTCTTATTGATTTCGTTATTTGGATATCTAAACTCCAATTCACTGCCACCTGGTGCCCATGTTTAAAGTACAGTAACTACGAGTTTTTGACTTAACCGTAAGTATACAGGATAACAAAAATTGCGAGAGTGCTTTCAAATTATTGCAAATTTGAGAGTATAAGTAAAATTAGCCGCTGGCAAATGTTTCATCAAACTATTTTGCACCGTGTAATTGATGGAAATATATAGCAGAGTATAATAGATTTGCAGTTTTTTCCGTATTTATTCACTTCTATTTACATCTGTCTGATCGATTCTGAATAAGTTTCTTGTTATTTTTAGAAACTTTTATACAAAGCCAAAATGGGATGGAAATATAAATTCAGTCCAATATCCCATTTATTGTGTTGACTTGTAATTATTGCTTTATGATACTTCCTCCTGAAAGCATCTCTTAAGTATTTGTTAGATATACTATTTAGTAAGAATAAATTAAGGAAACATTTCTAACTAATTCATTTATGCTATAACACTGTTTAGTCTTCAAGCAATATTAGTAGACACACGTTATAAAAATACGTAAAAAATGACTCCTCCGAGTTGAAACTAAAAATATTCCTTGCGCCGTGATAAGTCTAAATAGGGTTTTAATTTCTATATCAATGGCCGATCTTTTTTGCCAATTTCAATGTATTAGTCATTAGCGTCGGATACAAAATTATTAAACAGAGAAAGCGATTCATGCAGGAAATTGTTAAACACTACCTACGCTTTTCGTGTGAGGACGTGTTTGTAAATCGGCAAAACGATTAAAAACGGGGAGAAACTTATTCAAATGCAGCTCGGGTTTATCTCTAACTTTATCTTTTGTTTTACTGATAAAAAATCGACCTGAAAATGCGATTTTTGTTATTCAAGGAACTCTTTTTAATTCTGTTGTTTGAGTTTATCTTCTTCCGGATGCGGCAGCAAATTAATGAGAAATTTATCATTTTGCCATTTTTGCTTCTAGAAATTTTGGTAGATAGAAAAATCTTAAAACACACTTAATTGCTTATTTACGCGGCTGGAAAAGGATTTTATTAGCGCCTACAGCTACAAGTCTGTTCTCCCCCGGAAGACTCGGTAAACATCTTTGAAGTCCGCGATTTGCAATTTGAAATTACAATTATATCGAAATATTTTTAAGGGTCTGTCTCGTTAAGCTATATCGTAAAATCTAAAAATGTTTACTGATTCAGAACTTCAATAGTTTTTTGCCGGTATATTTATCTTTCGCCTTCCACACATTTATTTCCTATAACACACACGCTTCCTTATAATTATGGATAATGAAAGACCAGCCACAGTTAGATCCAGTTTTGATTTATTTTTATTATTTGTGACGATGAAACCTAGCGTCTATTTTAATCAATCCACTGAGGTGACTTTGACATATATTTAATTAATAAAAGATGTATCAAAAACGTTTTTGCCAATTTGGTAAACATGGTTTCTTGATATTTTGGCGTCGGGACTTTTGACATGATAATTTTCTGATTAATACTTTTAAAACTCTTAAGAGTTGAATTTGGAGCTATCAAAAACCAATGATTTTGACGACCGCCTTAGTCAAACCAAAATTTCAATGGACTAGTTGACCAAAATGCGCGGATTCCTTTTGAGTAAAGTCAACTGGCAGTGAAACTAACTTGTTGCTGTGGCAACATTGATTTGATAAGATTACCTACAAGTTTTGGTCGACTGAGGCAGGTGTGAAAACTTCATTAAAATGTCTTCCCTTTTTCTTTTCTAGATCAAATACATTTCTCAGACAAAATCAATATTTTAATTCACTATTTCTGTTTTTAGATTAAAAATTGTTTGTTGTAAATAGTTTCTTTGTCTGTCATTGATTGATATAATATAAATTTGATGACACACAACTTTTCTTGTATTGCTTTCAGGGAACTTGTATTTATAGAGGTAAAATAAACATTTTCGTCAAAACATCCTGAAATATATTAACAATAGTGAATCCAGGTTGCTAGATATATTTAAAGTGTCTATATGGCGAAAATTTTTATTTTCGATTTTGATATCTCAATTACGTCACATTTTCGCAACAAAATCGAGCTTTAAAGTTCCCGCGCCGGTCACGCCCAACGAAGATGACCCAGACTTGCTAAGTCTGGGTCCAGAACCCGGCCTTGACGTCACTTCATGAATCGTTTACTCTTCCAGGCAGTTTTTTTCAGTATTCTAAATTGTATTTCCATACAAACCCGATCATTTTTTGGCTTAAACAAATCGAAAAATGATCGGGTTTGTATGGAAATACATTGAAACACTGAAATGAAGAGTCGACAATTCCTGAAGTGACGTCACGGCCTGTTCTGGACCCAGACTTAGCAGCTCCGGTGGGGGAAATTTAAAGCTCGATTTTGTGGCAAAAATGTGACGTAATCGAAAATTTATTTTTTTAGAAACTTGTCTGCGCATTTTAGAGGTATCAAAATCGAAAAAATAATTTCGCTATTACGACACTTTAAAAATTGCTTATAAAAAGCGATTCTCGAGAATTTTCATTGTCGCAAATATTTTTTTTCTTGCTAGTTAGGGACTTGTCATTATTTATCGAGAAGCTGGGAGAGGGGGGAGGCTAGTGCAATATTAAATATGCCATGTTTGATTTTTGCTGACCCACCATTCTCCTTATGCATGATTTTTCCTGACCCTCCCTCCCCGTCTGTTGACATGCGTAACAGTTTAACAGCTGGCTGTACATTTGAGTATTTTTAGTGGCCCTTCCTTTAACCAACGAATAAAAAATGGTGACCCACCCCCTATTTGCACCCCCCCCCATTTCCCCCTCTCATTAAATAATGACAAGTCCCCTATTACTACTAGAGTTCCAGAGGAAACTGAATCACAGCAAGAGTAGACATTTTCTAAAATTTCTACCATCCCGATGATGCAAAATGGAATTCAAAAACGTTCTGTCCACTAAAACTTAATTCAGTCGATAGATGGATGTGATATGGAGGATTGATGATAAACGAGATACAAGATTCGCTTTTTGTTTATTATAAGTTTTATTTATTATAAATTGATTCACCACGTTTTCTAAACCCTGGCTTTCAAATAACCAGTTTGCAAAAGACTTATAATTTTTTTTTGTCTTTCAACGTGGCTCAGTGCCCATATTAATGGCTTCAAGTTTGATACTAGTATACGTATGTACTACCTGACTTGTATTAAACACTTTTAATTTCATTGCATCCAGATTTACAACTAACACTAAGGAAACGGAGGTGAAGTAGAAAGACTACAAGACAAGTTAGTTTGGTGAAAGTTATTTTTTGTCGTTACACAATGTACTTCAAGGAACAAGGAATAGTCGCGACAAATGGTTCAACTGTTGCCGCCACGAGAGAACATGCTTTCATCATCTTTGAATCGTGTATTTTCGCTGTTTTGAATACTATGGCTTTTGTCGGGAACTTGTTTGTTTGTATTGCATTTTACAGAAATCCTTCTCTTCGTACAATTACAAACTATTTTGTACTTTCTCTTGCCCTAACTGACTTAGCTATGGCTGTCTTTGTTATTCCACTCGCAACAGCTTCCTCCATTGCTAACGAGTGGATTGCAGGAGACTTTGGTTGTAAGCTTCGTTATTTTTTCACAAACAGTCTGGGTGGAACGTCTTTGTTAACTGTTATGCTGTTAGCACTAAATAGATACTTTCGCGTTGTCAGGCCATCTGTATATCCTAAACTGTTTTCCAAGAAAGGTTCTATAATAATGGCTGTGTTTGCTTGGATAGTAACGATTGTAGCAGTCATAGTGCTGTTCTTTGCGACTGGAGTACAGTTCAAAACACTTACTGTTCAACCTGCCTTCTGTCTGAGAACTTTTACTGATAATGCTGGGGCAATATCATTTGGAGTGGTGCATAATATTTACATCGCTGTCCCCAGTTTGGTTATCGTGCTTTGTTATGTGAGAATTTATCAAAGCGTTCGCCAACACAACGCTGCTTTATCGTCTCCAAGAGGTGGAAAGTGTGCGTACGGTGTGCAAGAAAAGAAAATAACTAGAATGCTGACGGTTGTTGTGATGGGTTTTTACCTTTGTTGGTTGCCGCTGTTTGTCACTCAAATTCTAATGACATTCACCGAAATAATCAAAGAAAGAGACATCAAGTTCTATAATTTTTACTTTAATTTTCCAGGTTATTGTAGTAGTGTCATTAATCCGGTTGTATATGCAACGATGAATCCGCCATTCCGAAGCGAATTTCAAAACATTTTCCGATGTAGTAAAAGCCAAAACACGTTGGCTATAGTTTAAATTATTTATATTATTATTTATATAGTTAATCACTGTAAAAACGTCTAATTTTGGGCGGAGGCTGACTTGTTTTAAATTTTAATTGTAGTTGAGAGCTTTGGGGTTTTACTGTATACTTAATATGTTTGCATTTTTAAATATTTGAAATTGAAGAATTTTCAAAATTCGATACATTCATTTGGTAGAACGTAAAGTTTGAGTACCTGCTTTCTATACCTATATTATCTGTTTAAAGATATAACATCAGGCTTGGCGTTTGATATAAACATAAGTTCAAAATTTTCTTGTAAAATTTACATTTTAGTTGCCAGTAGTGTAGGCCATGCATGTTGAACACGGGACTCTGTGGTGAACAAAGTGACTGAGCTGTTAGTTAATGAGTGATTTTCTGTGTGTGAGCTACGTGATTGTTGTATATTTTGAGTGGCATGTGTTTGCAGTTCTTGGCGCGTAGATTGTGTGAGGTGTTCTAAAAACGAATTTTTTGGACTTTCGTTTGATAAAAACAGTAAATTAGCAATATATAAAAAATAGGGCTTGTGTTGTTTTGTTTGTTACTAAGAGTTTTCTGACGGTTGGCGATCTTGAAAATTAATTTTGTAGTTTTTTATTTTTTTCCTTCGAGAAAATGAAGAGAGCAAGAAAACTCTGCTCTCTTACTTGGTGAGCAGGCTCATGTAACGAACATCCGGGGCTTGTGGGTGATCACGTGCGGTATTGAATGAATTTTGAGTTTTATTCAATGCCGAAATGTTTTATTACTAGAGTACCAGTGGTAAGCCCTGTCATTAAAATGGGTTGTTTTTTCATCTTCGTCGTCGTGGAACGGACAAATTTTTTTCTCTCATGATGCATCGCGGCACCAGCCAGACAAAATACTTAGTACTCAGGCTACTTTACTCATTAAGTGAAGTGATAAAATGCACAATATACAAATATCGATTATTTAACCCTCACCATCGTCACTGTCATCATCTACACCACAGGGTTCGAATTAGCACATCGCAATTCGCAATTTACGAGGCAATTTTTGGAACTTGTGAACTTTTAGAGGTCCAATTGTAAGTTATGGGTCAATGCACAATTCCAGACAAGTGGCGGCAGAAACTGACAAGTTGTTTCAGAGTACGGTGAAAACTTTTTTACGCAAAAATATACAACGAGTCAGCTTATACACCACCATCATCACCACCACCACTACCATCATCACCATCATCATCACCACCATCACTATCACTGTCACCGTCACCATCATCAACATCACTATCATTGTCACCATCACCACCACCACCATCACCACCGTCACTGTCACCGTCACCACCACCATCATCACCGTCACCACCACCATCACCACCATCATCACCACCACCACCATCATCACCATCACCAACACCATCACCACAACCACCACTGTCACCATCATCCTCATCATGTTTACCAAAAATACAATAAATGTTCTTTTTATCACAATTAGTAGCATAAAATACAAGAACATTAGCCAAACAAATGCAATGCTAAGATACATATTTCATTAATAATTTTTATTTACAGATGCAGTGACTAAACATTGAAACACATTTTCGACCACTCTTGAACTACAATTCATTATTGTTCATCAATAATTCTTACAAGACTCTGTCATCATTAAACTCTACTGACAACTTATGACAACAAAGGGAGTCCTTGTTTGTTTATATCATTCTGTTTTGCAATTAGTATTACTTCTTAAAAAATACCGATCATTTTAATTAATATGTGAGAGTAAAATGTTCAAAACTGAACCCAACTGTCCCCGGCACTTGAATTTCTGCAAAAAGAAACAAATGTCACATGAATAATATGCAATATATAAGATATTAAAAAGTTGTGATGTATTGCTTGAGGTAATAACAAATACTAAACATGTAATATTTGCACGTCACATGGTGCAGAGCAGTAGAAATGAAAAGGTAATAGCTGTCCACAATGTTTGCCAAGAACAAACAAAACTGACAACTTACCCTGTTGCTGATGCAAAGTCTCCCCATTGGTCTGAGGTGGCAGTCTGGGCTACCTGTGGTTGTGACGGTTGTGAAGAAGGTGCAAAGGCAGACATATCTCCAAATAGATCAACCGAGGGTTGGGGCTTTGTTGGCTGCTGGGGGGTGATCACCCTTCTGCCAGCAGTGGGTGACAAACTACTACCTCCTGGCGGCGGGGCAAGTCTGGGGGGCCCTGCACTGCTTGGTGCTCCAATGAAGCCTATGTTTCCACCTGGTCAGAACAATTGTTCACAATAAATTAGATTTCAGGAGGGTGGTGGGGTGGGGAGTGAGGGTAAGACAAGGAGACAAAATTACTCCTGTTCAAAATATTGAATACAAAAAAAATACAATAAAATATGTAAATGAAACTAGTTATGACATTGAAATTAACAGTTATGGCATCTTTAAATTGTTGCAACTGAAACTTTTTGAAGCATAATCAGATTTGATAAATCATGAAGAACAACAGAAACAAAAAGGAAAAAAGCAAAATAAAGTACGTTTACTGTTTTATTGTTATGCTGGCATGATTGGTGCAGTTGGTAAGATCTATGCCTTCCAATCACAAGGTCCCAGGTTCGATTCCTCAGCTCTGCCAAGATTTGAACATTTGTGTGACCTTCTTTTTCACCAAAGCTTACTCAGCTTTCCATCCTTACGAGGTCAGTAAATGAGTACCAGCTTCAGCTGGGAGCTAACCTGCGATGGATTAGTGTCCCGTCCTGGGGGAGTCAAGGACTCTCATCCGCTTAACACTACACTGCAGCAAGAAGGCTTTCTCACCAGGAATTTTAGGTAAACCTTAAAACTCTTCAATTCCTTAAAGTATTAAAAAAGCAAATTTAAACAAATAATTTTCAAAAAGAAAAGTAAAACTTTTATTAAATATAACCTTGTACTTTTGGTCTCTGGTTTGCTGTAGAGCCTGGTTTCTGTAAACACAATATGATTTGTATGATGAGAAGGAAAGAGGAGTTAATCTTTACTAGCAAACTAAAGAAAATGTCTGGCTGGAAAACAATGAGCCATTAAAGGTGGTACGGACCATTAAAGGTGGTATGGACATGTGCTTTGATAGGAAGTGAATAACCCCACTAAGTTGGTTTTTGATTTAGAAGTAAAGGAGGGAAGGTCTAAGGGCAACCTAGACAGGGATGTAGGTTGGTAGATGAGGATATATGAGAAAGAAGGGTATCATTACTGATGAGACTTGGACCATCTCCAACCAATAGCAGCCTTAATGAAAACAAAATATAAAGCAAACCGCATCATTGTGAAGAGCGAACATACTGCACGTTTTTTTGTCCTTCTTGCTGTTGTTGTCTGGAAAACAGTCCCCAAGGTTGTAAATTAAATGTTTTTGACAACATAAAACTTTATCTTTAATTGCCAGACTTCATAAATTTCTTAAGTGAAAATCAACATCATTTCAGCTAAGTATGTAGATATGGTTGCTAAATAGGAAGCTTGTTTCCTCAAATTCAAATTATTCGTAGTCAAATTTATTGGGATTCTAAAACTTACAAATTCAGTAGATGGTTGAAATTGGCCATTCAACTTACTTTACTGATATTAATGTGTATTGTTTGGCCTTCCTTGAAGCTAAGATCAAGTTTGGGAGTATTATCTGGTTGTGCTGCCTCTTCAGCAAGCCTTTCACTCTGTTTTACCCATCTATAGGAGAGAAAAACTATTACTGACATCAGATACTGTATGACAAGAAAAAAAATTATTAGAATATATGGCAGGCAAATGAGCAGCAGTAACCTCTCTATTTAAGCTTTGGACAAAAACAGGTTAAAAGGCTTACACAAGTATAGTAAGGAAAACTATATGGTCCTTTACATGGGATAAAGGACTGATGTAGGGATGGGGGAAAGAGGTGGGGAGAGTAGTAAATACCAGAGGGGGGGGGGGGGAGGGAAGGGGTTGCATAGTGTCTGGCCGTTTCTTTACTTTATAGTGAAGTTGTATTCAGCCCAACAAATCAGTTTATTATTCTTGTTTAAAGTTTGTGGTCTTTGATTGTATTTGAAATATTCGACAAAACTATAATTTTGTTTATAGTTGTAGAAAAGTTTAAGTTAAACATCGTAAAAAAGCCAAAGATCATCGGAGTGACTAACGTCCGAAACATCAACAGTCGCTAAGCGCGCATTTCGGATTATTTTCTCCGATCAAAGTTACCTTAATGTTTTAGGTCTAGCAGATATTACTATTCTTTTTTACAGGTGCAAACTATTAGCAAATGAACTTTTTAATCAGATCGGAAACGGATGATGATCACAAATTAATTAGCGAGCCTCCATCCACCACCAAGATCACACTTGAGAAATAATCGCGTATTCTCTGCGCCATTATGCAAAGCAAACCGTTTTCAAAAATCCTTTATTATTAGTCAATTGTTAAATTAATTTTATATTATTCTTCCTTTTTATCAAGAATTATGTCATTGCTTATAAGAAATTTTAAAATTACTTCAACATAGTGTATATATTTTTACCAACATTGTATTTTACTACACGTAATTCAGCTGAAAGGCCACGTTATTATTCTCTTTCTTATTCTCTTCCTCCTTTACGGTGTCTAACTTAAACATTTTAATTTATATACCTGTTTCTTTGGAAACACCGACGCAGTTTATCTTTTTGTTTGTTTGATTTTTTACCAGACTTCCAGTTTTTCTCACTTTAAAATCACGACAGTTTTTCTTAGAGTTCATATATTAGTGTCCGATAGAACATTCTACCAATTTACCTTAAATTTTCCACAGTTTTACTAGAAATAATAACCACTGTAAAAAGGTTTGGGCCGCATGAGACTTGCCATCCGTGGTTGGTTCAGTTCACTTTTTTATTTTTTTATAAAACACGGGTTGGAATTTACCCAAAAATTAATACCAAAACGAGGCCATAGTTTTGATCAGACCAATTTCAGTATTTTTGGACAAAATTTACAGATAAAGTTTAATATTCAGGACTACACTCCAAGCAAACGTTTTTTTACTTTGAAAATTACAGACATTAAATATTTGTTAATAATTGTAATATTTTCACCATTGCATCATGTCCAACAATATTGGCTGATGTCGTCAGAAAATTGAAAAAACCGAGCTTTACCTAAAACTAAACATTTTCGTTCTTTTAAAAAGTGTAATCCTTTGAATTAACTACTTTAAGAATAGGTGTCTTACTTGAAATCTTTTGCGATATATTGTTTTCTACTAAAACGTCTGTACTTGTTAGTTTTTTGATAGTTCAAGATTACGCTGAGCATTCTAGTACACTGAGCATTTTTGCCATTTTTGCGTGTAAAGTGTTTTGTTCTCCCTTGAAAAAAGTATAAGCATGTTTTATCTGCTTTTTAATGTAAGGCGCCAATTTTCAAACAAAGAATAAGTTCAAAATCTATGTACAGAACAGGTTTGACATTAGCTTTCCATAAGAAAATAATTAAATAGTAATATTTCAGTTAGATTAAAACAGGATTTTCATCAATTAATATTTTAAGGCATTTAGAATACGTTTAAAAAAAAAAAATTGGAGTGTGTTACAAAACATTTTGCTATCATTGTTCATAAGCTTATATATTAGAGGTTTTTTTTACTCTGTGGCGCCACGAATGTATGAATCCATTCAGGCTGTGTGGTATAAAGTGCCACTTTAAATCTTTCTTTTAACTTAAAAACATATGAAGTCAGTTTGGCTTAAGTTTATTTCATTTTAATATTATTGTGGTGTTAAACATCATAAAGAAATATGTTGATTAACTTTGTTGAAAAAGTGCGGGCTTTTTTAACTTTTTAACTTCTTAAGTTTTACTAATTATTTTTTGTGTTTAGTTTACTTCCGTAACTGAACACTATAATTAATAAAAAAAGATTTCATTTTGGATTTTAAGACTTTGGTCTACGGTACTTCGCAGATATTTGCTTACAAATAAACAGGTAAAAGGAAATTGTTGTTTTACGTAAAGGAAATCGGGACTTCGATCCAGGCCACAATGGTATCACAATTTATGAACAAAAGATAGTTTGTTTGAAATTGGCTAAAGTCACCTAAGAATGCTGGGAGTGGTCATTATATCCCCAGGGACTTTTCAATTACTTTAGCTGTCAAATAGTTTATCGATGAGGCCAGTTTTGTGAGTAGTGACTCCATGTCTATATGTGTTGTTTCAACAACACTCTAGCAGTTTATAATATCAACTCTCTTCCTATTCTGAGACAAAAACAAGTGTATTTGGATTGAAGTTCATCTGTTTTGAGCGGTTTGACAAACGCTTGTTGATATCATCGCTAAACTGGGTTCTCGATTTGGTATTCATCTTGAAATATTTTGTATTGTTTCACTGCCCACTCAGGCGAAATAAATACGAAAGCCTGTTGATTGCATTCTTTGTGTGAGAATGATTGACATGTGCTAATAAGTCTGTTCTTCCACGCCAGCGAGTAGCGGTCGCCAAACCCGTGTCACTTCATTTCAAGATTGGAAAGGATTCTTTATATATTTTCGTAAATTTTTGGACAACACCAACTTCTGCGTTCTGGAAAAACAAATTGAGAGTCACTTTTATACTCAAGGTAAGTTGAAAAGCCGTTCAATTGTAGTGGAAAGCTGGAAAGCGGTTTTCAATTGATGTATACAATTCAAACGTCGCCATGTTTTCATATGCGAACCTGAAAGACTTCTTTGTATTGATACTGCAAAGAACGCTGCGAATTCATTACATTTCTGTATTTTCGAAAGCACCAGTGTTTGGATAGCACTGAAATTATGAGAAAATCGTAACAAAACTTTTTCGATTTAATTCTACAAAGAAACAGTTACACAAGTTTTGCTGGTAACGTGAAGAGTGAACCAAAGTGTGACAAGTTCACCTCTGCTGGACCTTGCGTTCTGATCCGGTAGCATTTTTTCACGGCGTTTTGCTGTTTGTTTCCCGGGTTGTTACTTTCTTTCGTCACAAAAAACATAGTATATTGTTTTTTTGGAAATCTTGGAACATGCTTGCAACATAAATTTGTGGATGTTAAGGCGAATTAAAGAATTCGAGTGAGTTTTCTGTTATTTGAACTGTGTTTGAGTTGCGTTCAATATAATTGTCAACCTTTCCTAATCTGTTTTGGTTCCTCGGCGTCGATCTTATCCTTAAGCCTTACGGTGGAAAATTCAGAAAAGTGTTAAACGAATTTGACGGTAACACTCTTTGAAATTTTTGTTCTGGTGTAAACGTGATTTCCTCGATACGATTCTTTCGATTAAAAATTAGTTCTTTGTGGTATAAATATCTGTGTCATTTGCATGTTGTGGTTGAATTTTACGCATATTCATACTGTGCTTGCTCCATTTTCTTTTGCATGGAAGTCGACGTGATAAAGCTCGAAAAAAAAATAAAACTCACTTTTTTCTTTAGTATTTACTGTCTTAGCCGTACTGTTTTGATGAGCAATTTTCAAACTTTTTCGATCATATACGTCGCAGTATATACACAAAACGAATGGCTGACAGTCAAAGTATTGTTACCTACAAAATTAAGTCTTTTTTGAAACGAGCCAGAGAATTTACTTCGAATCAGAATTCCGCCGATCATTTATAAACCAGCGAGGATTCGACTAAAAGGGCGAAAATGCAAGTTAACATCGCAAAGTTGCAAATTTGCGCGATTTTGTTCCTGCTGCATATCGACTATGGTAGTGATTCTGAAGTTTTCTTGAGTTAGCATAATTTCACAGCAAGGGAAATCATACCCATTGTTAAACATATCTTTGGAGATTTGGCGCAATAAAAGGTATTTCATTTTTATCATTAGACTAAAATCTAAACTTACCGAGTGTCTTGCACTGTCCTGTTTGGAGTATTTTAAAAAACTCTAGTCACTGTGACAAGAAGTACTTATCAAGGGCCATGGTGTAAAGACGTTTTAGTTACTTATTTTATTCTTCGTCGCAGTATTTTTTCTAAAAGGAAAAAACATACGCTAGCCACGAAGTTTTCGTGTATGTTTTAAAACTTGTTATACATGTAGTTTACCCAAAGTTTTTCTCGCCGTTCATTGTAGGTCGCTGATAAATGATTGACGCTTAATGCTGAGTACTGCTGAGGTAATTTTTGTTCGATTTCTTTGTAAAATAATTGCAACTGTTGTTAAGTTACCAAACGGACACCAAGAAACCATTAAAGTGCACCTGATCTTTGCTATTTTTCTGTTCCTCCTTAATTGAGAGTTCGTAACTGAAGTTACCTTTCGTGACATTTTCATAGAACTATTTCTAGTATTTGCTATTATTTTAGTAAACTTAGTTCATCTTTATTTATTTAAGTAACCAACAATCTAAATACTTTTCTCTGTATTTCTCTAGATTTTGAGGTTTTCAAAGTGATGTTTGATATTTGATTACCATCCATGTGTGGTAATGTTTTATGAAATTATGAAAAGTTTTTTTTAAATTTTTTTGTTTTGTTCTCAGGTATCCGCTTCTTAAGATAACAACTGATTGTCACAAACAGTTGATTTGGTGTTTTAGAGGTAAGTAAAAGATTTTATGAGCAAAGATTATTTATTTTTTTTGGTTTGTACTCAGTAACCTTCTAAAACATTGTAACGAGAAAGTTAGAAAGTGAAGTCTGTTTTATAGTAGCGGTCTTTTATTTTTGTTTACTTCTGTTAGTGTTAACTGTCTCTTTTCTGAAATTCAGTTCCAAAACTTTTTAGAATTTCAAATGTTTTTGTCCTCATAACAAGCATGTTGATCTGACAATGCATTAGTAGAAAACAGGGTGTATGTTGATGCTAAAGTGTGATATTTTTAACCAAAAATTAAGAAAAGGATTTATGCATGTAGAACTGTTACTTGAAGTCATAAGTTATGCTGCAGCTGCATTGATTGTTCAAGTTACGTAACTGGAGTAAAAATTATTTGAAATCATCTGTTACAATCCCTGTTTTTTTGTGGGAATAAATGTTGTAGATTGTAAATAACTGAAAAGGCACAAAACTGTATATTTTAATTTTTATTTTGTGTTTATTGCTCAAAGAACATAAAATTTTTAACACCTTTTATGCATGTTTTGAATAATAATTTCTTTAAATACCTAATTGCTAAATGTTAGTTCCCCTTATTTAGTATAATGGGAAGATATTAATTGTTATTTGAAAGCAAACCTATATTACTTATAGTTTTTTCATCTATTTCTGATTGACAAAATTCCAATTTTAATTAATTATTATCAGCACAACAAAAATTGATGTTGTTCCAATTAATTTTTGGTTCAGTTTTGTTTTTCATTGTTCAAAGTTATAGTGTTTATATGATGAGTTTGAAATAAATTTGAAGCAGGGTTTTTGTTAGGGCCAGGACACCGGGACCTTTACTCGGCTATTTTAATTTTTGTCCCGGCTATTTCACGCACAAGTTGTACTAAAACTCCTGT
>JAOEHV020193041.1:0-13373 GCA_025447995.2 Isaurus tuberculatus | reverse complement strand
AGTTTGATTTAACGTGAAACGGGTGTTGTTTCTTTTTATTGTTTGCGAATATGTAACGGATGCGCATTCTTCTTGCAAAATTATTAAAATCTTGCATAATTTGCTTTCTAAGTGTTTGTTCGTTCGATGTTTTGGTGGGAACAAATTTAAGTCCTTGTGAAAGGAGGCTGATTTCTTGATTCGAAAGTCTCTCATTAGACATATTTTGTATGTATTGTTCTTTATTTTGCCTTAATTTTTTCTCTCTCGATTTTTTGCTCAGTTCTTTTTATTTTTCGCGCTTTAGTTTTTTAAATATAAGGTTTAATTTTCTTTTTGGAACTGATTATGTTTCGGGTTTTCAAATTTGGGTTCTTATGTTTGAGTCTGTTTGCATCTGTTAATTTAATATTCAGACTTTGATACTTTTCCTCTTGTTTTATTTTCAAAACACTATTTTTATTTAACAATTGCTTCACTTCCCGAAGTTCTTTTTCTAATAATTCAAACTTATTGACATTTATTTCTGTGACATTTGCTTTAGGTGCCGAACGCGTAACATTATCTATTACATTACGTTTTTGTTCTATATTAAGTCTTTCAATGTCTCGATAGTGAAATTTAATAAGTGCTCTAAGATATTCTTGTTCCGCACGTCTTTTAATTTGAGACATTTCTTGTTTGAATTCTTTATCTGCATAAACTGTTGCCCTTGCAGCGTAGCGAAGGCTTGATGGGCAGGTTTTCTTCTGCATGTGTAGTTGGAGTTTGTGAATTGCCTCGTTGTTGCGCTTGACTTTCTCTGACAGCGAGCGTTGTCGTTTGTTGTTGTGCGGTTTTTCTGTATAATTTCTTTTGTTACGAACTTTGGGCTCTGCACTATCGGCTGTTTTTGGCTTTTGGTACGGCGGTACCTCGTCGCTGGTTGTTGTTTCTTGGTCTGAATCATCAAAGAGTTCAGGACTTTTTGTTGCCATCGTTGAAATTTAAATTTTCGATTTCCGTTTGGCAAGATCCGGATTTCGTCTTATCGAGAAGACTCGTCAGTTGCCGTTAATACTTTGGTTTTGGGTTCGATACGCTTGAACGTAAAAAAAAGGAATTGTATCTCACTGCCACGCTAATTGTAATTGTTGTATGCTGTGCATACAATTTTTGTGCCTTTTTTAGGTATGTTGTGTATACAGTTTAGTAACATCCATTGTTACTATTAGTGTGAAGTCGGTTATGTCTTCGACGTACGATTTTTGTGATTCTGCTACCGGCTGCAGTAGTTTGTCCAAAAATGCCGATATTCTTTCTGTTGGGCCGTCACAGCCATAGATAATAGGCCGGCTGACAGATTTTCGGTTTTTGTATTTTTGTTAGAGTATAGAACTCCGGTAATCGCTGCGGGCTTTGTGTTTTTTGCCATTCTTTTGTTTTTTTATCTATAAATTTGCCTTCGAAAAGTTCATGAATAAGATTGTTAACTTTGGATATAATAACTTGAGTTAAAAAGACAATAATAATAATAAAAGCAATAAAAAAGTCACAAAAATAAAGTATTGGTCATTTCTCTGAATGATTTGGTCGCTCCTAAAGGAGTGGCTTTTTGCTGGAGACACACTTGAAGCCTCGTACTGGATATTGGTTCGCGATGTCTCTAACGATGGCTTCACAGCTATCAACAACAGTGGTCACAGATATCGCTTCTGCCACATGAACTCGTCGAGATAGCCCGGCAGCACGTGTTGCCTCGTCCCTCTCAGCCTCTTCAATCTTCTTGACGCGGTTCCATTAACTTTCTATGTTCTGAGTGTGGGCACCAGGAACCGGATCGACTAAATTCAAGCTGTGATTAACAGTTTCATGACGTAAACCCGGAAACTGGCTGACGTATGCCCGCCACTCATCACTAACCACCGTGGTCCCTGGTAAACCATGCTGCCGGATTATCGTTATCAATGTCTGGGCATTTCTCCTTTTAACCACCTGCATGAAGCCCCGTGAGGGTGAAGTCAACATGTCACATTTAAGAAACACCCAGATATGATAATCTGCAACCCGTCCACGGTGATACTTTTGCTTATGGTTGAACAAATTTTCATCAATCTGCTTAATTCGTCTCGATTCCTCCTTACTAAACGACCTCACTAAGCAGTTTATTAGAACACACTTCACTTAAGAGAATGTAAATCTTCCTACATGCCTGACAAATATATCAAAGAATTCTTTAGTGGGAAGACCAGTTTCCATGCGTAATGTTTCTATTGATTGAAGAGACATTGTAATGAGTTCTTTCATAACTGGCATTTTCTTTCAGTTTTTGCAGCTCTCTGTGGGCATTATCCAGTTCAGCTTGTAAAATCACTTGCTCTGTTGGAAGGTTTCTCCTGAGGAATCTCCTCAGCATTATCTATGGTCTCATTTTTTTCTTTTAGAATTTTGACCATATCTTGTATTTTTAGTGCTGGGCTGTCAATGGATTTTCTTTTCTTGGGGTTTGGGGTTTTCTTTTCTGTGCAGGGAAACAGTTTATTTTCGTTCCGAGTATAAATTTCAGGTCCATTAGTTTTTCTTCTTCTCTGTAGTGGCAACTACAAACTGTCGAATTCTGAGTTGGCTCTCTATCTTGCCTTCTGTAATAAAATCAAAAACCGATTATTTAGCAATAAGATTTGCAAGATTGTATACGAATGAAAGAATAGATGTTAGGAATTTTGAGGTATCAAAAAGTAATGAATGAAGTAAAAGATTTGACTATCGAGTGAGTATCGGAGATCATCAACTCGCAAAGTGTTTACGTACGCACCTTATCAAACGAATCCAACGGTTATACTCTTTACGTTTCTTCAATTTGCTTGGGAACTCGAAGAAACGACAGGTGTGGCTTTTCTACTGGTGATTAGAATCGGGAACGAGGCACTGGCCCATATTGACCTGAACAAAATCCAAACACAAGTCACAACATAGTCACGCTGTTGCGGCCGTTCACGGCGATTATTGAAGGGCCAAATATTAAATTGTCACAGTTTAATGGCAAGACAATTCTTCGCTATGAACCTTTCGTGGGGATATTTACTGGTCGACTAAGATTCGGCAAATCACGAAATAACCAGGCAAGTTGATTCGCGGTGATTTATTGAAGATAATCGAACGTAAACTGAAATACAATACAATTATAAAAACTTATCAAAAAATGCCACAGTGACGCAATTCGTATACGCTAAGACAATCGTACATTCCATTCATAACTTTAGTTTTGTACTCTTTACTCCCGGGGGGCTGGCCATTGTAAAATACGGTGGCACGATATCCCCCAATAACCAAATGTCGGGAGATATCTTGCCATAGTTCAATCGAAACAATCCTATCGCCTGATTTCAAGGCATCGGTCTCTGTGGAAAATAACATTTTTGACTTCCCCGAAAGCGGCTAGGGAGGTACGGATAATGTGTACGGGCATATGGTAGAGTATATCTTGTAGAATTACCCTAGTACTAGGCTTATATGGTGGCTTTAGATCGACATTATCTCCGTTTAAGGAGAAGCCCCTATCAAAAAAGGACTGTGACGAAAATGCATCCTTAAACACTAGTTTTACAGACTTATCTTTTAGAAAATGTTTAGCTTGGCTGTTTTTTGCGGTTGCGACTTGTTTGGTGATGGGGGTGGTGGTGGTCGTGGCCAAAGCCTCTCCCAATCGTGTACTGCCATCAAAAATTGTTGAAACGGCTTTGGCTTCAGACAGTTCTGATTTTAAAGTTTCCTTTTCTTTTTGAACAACGGAGGGAATCAGCTCCCTTAGGTGACTCCGAGAGGTTAGCCGATGCCCATATTTTCGAGAAACGAGCGTAGCCAATCAATCTTAGACAAAGGAATTCCAGCTGTTAAAAAGCTATGGACCCAGGTCAAAACTATACAGATGCATACCATGAGGTAATGTTTGTCCTTTAGGATGCTTTGCTTGATCATTTCTTCGTAACAATTCTAGCACCGACTGGTCTTTTTTCTTGCTCTCTAAAATTGTTTTTTTGGCCTTTACATGCTTTAACAAACTGATGTGTTTCTTGACGGTGCTTTTCTTCTTGCTTATTGTTTCCTTGCAAGCATCACTCTTAACTTGCCATCAACTGAGGTCAGGTACTCGTTTTTATGTTCATTGACTCGTTGCCACGAGCTTAACTTTGGATCACATTGCCCACGGGTTGAGCGTCTCTTACCGGCTGGATTAGTTTGTAGTTTTCTGTTAGTTAGGTCAGTTCTACATGGACCCCATTCAGGGAAAGGCCCTGATGAAGAAACAATTGTGTAGACACGGCATCACTAAACACTACTTTTATCAAGTGATCCCGCAATATCTGCAGGCACTCGATCTTCTCGCTAAATCCGTCTCTTCGAGGTTCTTAATGACTTTGCGAGGAGACCCTTACCATTTTTCTGCCCCTGGGGCAAGTGCTGGTCTAAGGGCTTGAAAGCCACAGTATTGAGTTCCCTCTAGGTTCCTCGAGAAAGGGACCTGGGCAGAGGGTCCAACGAACCGCATACAGAGTTCCAAAACACTACCAGGCCAAGGCCCTTGCCTAGTGGGCGGCAGAACTGAAGGCTGCACTTGTCTTCGAGCTTGGCTTGTCCTGAGTTGTCCTGTTTTTGATCTTCTTCACCAATGGGACCTTGGAAGGAACAAAAAGGCGTGTAAATCGCTGATAAGAACAGCAAATCTTATTTCCATAAACACCAAAGTGTTAAACGCCATTTGCTGGCTAACCTCCCAATCTCATAAGGGGGATAGGGGATTAACAAAATGGATAAAAAATACATGTCAATTTCTCATTACAGATTAAAAAAGTATAAAAAGATACTTTCATCAATAAAAATATAAGCCACACGGGGTAATAAAATCGTGTCTTTTTTTTTGTAAAAATGTCTATTTACAGGTAATAATAATTTTACAAAACTGTGGCGGAATGTTACCTAGTAACACCCCTCTAAGGATCAACTATTTGTAGTTTTACACACAAATATTGGGAGAGAGGAAAAATCTGTCTCCCCTTACAACACATTGATCCCCCAGAGGGTATGTACAGTGGAGGGTGTGGCACCCGGGAGAGTTAAGGTCCCGATTCTGCTCGAAATGGTCCGTTTGACCGCCGAGATGACGCTTGAGGCGTCAAAACGAAGCCCCTCGAACAGAGACCGGTTCCTCGTGTCCCATATGTGCCACAGAGTAACTTTAATGAGGCTAGCCACCAGGTTTATTTTATGTTTGTTTTGCAAGCTGATCCCTGATCTTCCGCACCGTGGAACACTCCAAGAAAACGTGATTCAACGTCTCTTTTGCCACACCTGTGACACTCCTCCGGGACATCCAGGTTCTGCACAGGGTGGAGGTAGTATTTGGTCTTCATGATTCGGTAGAGAATCTTCCAGGCCAAATCTTCTTCCCAGTTGGTGCTCAAACCCCCATACGCGTTGCTCATTTGGAGGGCCAGCTGAGTTTCTCTCCCGCCTCGCTCTCCCAATTTCTTGGAGATCGGGGGTAGCTCGGGATACGGGGTTTCGTTTAGTGGAAGTAGATTGTACTTCCATTTCAGATTCAGAGGCTGAGGTTGAGGGTTGGTTTCGGGCTGTGTTTTTCGTGTCGGAGTTGGAGATTGTTTTTTCTCGGCTGGTTGTTCGAATGTTTGCTGCTGTTGTTCTTTTCGGCTTTCTGCGAGGACATTCGTCGATCTCGTGATCGAATGATGAACAATTTCACACAAGATTTCGGTTGCCCGTTGTATTTGAACCCAATAGAGATGGCTTGGTAGAAAAATCTCTTGGACAGGGGCTTTATTAAGTTTTCAAAAGCTACACCACGGCAGCCATTATCCAGACGATTAAGTGCCGGCTGTTTGTGGTATAGCCGTCTGACGGTTTTGACTGACCCGTACAGTCCCAAAAGCTGACACAATTCCATGTCATCAAATTGGATCGGGACGAAAGTTGAAATAAAAGTTAGCCGTTAACCAATAGGTTTGAAGTAATAATGACTATCTTGGAAGTCAAAGCCACGACTTTCGGCTTGTTCTGCTGCTTCAGCTGTTTTGAAACATAGTTCTACAAATTTACCAGCGTTGCTGGAATGTATGCCCCTCAATGATTCTTTGAATGTAGAATTGATTTTCTTAAAAAAATTGGACATAAATCAGGTTTTCGTCGTTGATTTTTGCACGTAAAGTGCACAAAAATGATGTCATAATACAAACAAAAACACTGGTACCCGGAAAAAATATAATTAAAAAAGAACAAGTACTTACCCGGGTAGCCCGTGTGCAAAAAGAAGAGAACCACTAAAAGTTCTATTTGACTAACCTGATCTTAGCCAAAAGGCCGAGAAGCGATACCGAACCAGTTTTCTTGAAAATGGGCGAACACATACTTTTTTTTGTAAAAAGTCTATATTTACAAAAACAAAATAAAACAAAATGGATTTACAAAGTTGTGACGGGGTGCAGTATTAACTATTTGTAGTTTTACATAAGTATTTTTTTTGTATTACATGAAGCTTTGTTGGGGTGCTACTTAACAGCACCCCTTTAATTATTTAATACATTACCAATTGTTAAAATGTCTTTATTTACAAACAAAAAAAGCTGTGACTGGGTGTTACCTAATAGCACCCCTCTATTTTTGGTTTACAAGAGATTACTTGAAGCTGTGCTGGGGTGCTGTATTTTCATCATGAAATGAAATTAATTACCGAACATTGAAGCTGTGCCGGGGTGCTAACTAATTTATTTGATCAACTCCTAAAATAAAATATTGGGCGTTTTCATTAACTTCTTCAGCTCTATACAGGGTATTTTTTTAGACTTCTCAAAAGCCTAATCGCATCCCATTTATAATAAAATACAATATTTTATTCCCGCTGCAACTTATTTTCTTCAATTCCAAAAGGTAAATTTTCGGAATTAAGGTCACGTGTAAAATGTTAGGAAAAATCACTGGTATACCCGTTAACGAGGTGAAACAGGGACAAAAAATAGCAACTTTTACCTTTGAAATGCCACAAAACTTTAAAAATAAAACACTTAGTAATCCGATTTTACCTATTTAAATGCAAGGGAGATTGTTAAAAACCCTTGTAAAACTTTTCAGCATCTCTTTGTATCTCCTCAGCCTCCATTTGTAAAATTACCGTGTAACTGTCACGAGTGGGCAAAACATCTACGCGAATAAGCGTGTCAGATTGTTCTTCCCATTCGTCACCATCGAGGGAAAGCTTATACAAATTGCTACATCTTCGGTCTTTTATTTTACTAGTGGCATACACTACTCGGCTGAAAAATGATTAGACAGACTCGTAGTAAAGGTGTGTTCAATGTTCAATGTTTAGACAAATCCATAATAAAAGAGTGTTCAAAGTTTATAAGGTTTAGAACTAGAGCTAAACGGCAAATTAGAAGAACTGGAGGATAATATGAGTTTAGAAGTCATGTTATAAATAATTTAACAGATAAAGTTACAGTTACGTTAGAGAGATTTTACAAGTAAGGGGTACAGAGGGTACAGGAACAGAGTGCAGAGCTGTTTAAAGAAAAGTTGTAGTGCAGCGAGAAAAAATTATTGACAAGCATTAGTAGATTAGTATTTTCTTTTTAGGATTTTCAAGTTTATGTAAAAAAGGTTAACATATATTCCTTCAATATTTACATTTTATGTCATATTTACATTATACGTCCTTTTCTTATTGCTTGAAAGGACGAGTTAATACATTTTAATAATAGTAGAGATGTGCAAGGTTCTTCTATACAGGATCGTTAAGATAAATCAAAATTCAAAATTGACAGTCCCGAAGGACACCTACCTTTCTTGATTTCTCCAGATCTTCTAGGAATTGCTCCTTGGTCTTATGCAGTGACTCAGCACACTCGCCCCCCAAGGCCTTGCCGAGGTATTTGTATCTGTCATGCCAGGTTAACACAGGTAGTGCATTTCCTTGGCAGAGAAAGGGGTCGGATGGAACGGCCCTCTGGGAGTTGGGGCCATACACTACGGCTAGGGTAGCACACTTCTCTGGGCGAAACCTCAACCCAGTGCAGTCGGCAAACCTAGCCATGGCCCCAGCAGAGAGTGTAGCCCATGCCGAGATGAGGCCGTAAGTGCAAAATCGACCGCATAGGCTAAGAGGCGTAAGCCCAAGTTAGTGTGACGTGCGAATCTATATTCGTCATTATCGTCACACGCTAGGGCGCCCTGGATGAAGCCCTCCATCACGATATTGAAAATAATTGCGGATAGAGGGCATCCCTGCCGCACTCCACTCAACTGGGGGATTGTCTCGGATAGACCGACGGGGTCCGCACTTGGAATGTGCTGTTGGTATAGATATCCGATTCAATCTCTCGAATGTCATGAGGAACGCTAACAAAACATAGCATCTCCAGAAGGGTGGAGTGCGGCACAGACCCGAAGGCATTCCTCAGGTTTAGCCAGGCAACATAAATGTTCATTTTGTGCCTGAGGGAATCTTTGAGGGCTGCTTGCAAGGTAAAAATATGTTCGGAGCAGCCCTCTCCAGGGAGGAAAGCTTTCTGATTAGATGAAAGCCTCCCATTTGCAACCGCCCATCCAGCCAGCTGATGACTTAGCAAACCGGCATACAATTTGTATGTGGTTGACTGGAGGGCGATTGGTCGCCCGTTTTCAAGGGACCTTACGTCTCCTTGTAAATTAAAACAATCTTTGCTTTATTCCATGAGCTAGGGATTTTCCTGTTGAGATGGCTTATTCGAAAATCACCGACAGTAAAGAGCCATCAGGATCCGCTTCGCGCGAGGCCTTATCAGGACCTGGGGCAGACCTGGTGTTCTCCGATTTGAGCTGTCGAGCAACCTCCCTCGGTGATAAATCCACAAAGGAGGGAGCAACGACAGTGGAGGTTGGTCGAAGGAACCAGGCAGGGGGGTTCGATTTTTCCCCGGCAGAATCCCGATTGGAACATTCAGCTACGAAGTAGGACTGAATATCCGGTTTTGGCACGTTACACTCAGAACCTCCGGGGCCATGAAGGATGTAAGTTATGCATTTCTTCATGTTGTTGTTAAACATGCGCCGGAAGTTTTTCATCCGCCTGGAATTGTTTTGGTGCGTATTTCTACGACGGTCCAGACGTGATGATTGTTGAGGCTGGGGAGAGGATAAGGAAGCATGGCTGTTTGGCTGTTGGCGTTCTTTGCGCCGCTGCTGGGCACGGTAAAAACGCCCACGATTCTGAGTCGGCCGCGAATTTTTGGGGACTAAAGCTGCCACTGTTTCCGTGAGGGATGAAATGACAGCTTCAAAACGAGTCATGGCCTCCTGGTGTAAGGTACTGGACATAGTGAGGAAACTTTTTAGATAAACAAAATCTTCGCCAAACTGACCAGTATATGTCGGAGACACAGGGCTCACACAATCAGGAGCTACGCAGTCCGAGGAAGAATCCTGATGGCTGAGAGGTTCCGAAGTAGAAATATTTGAAACTTGGGAATTTTGAAAACTGGGAATAGAGGAAAGCCCTGTGAAATTAATAGTTGATTTATTCTCGGTGTCAGGAATGGTTGAGAAATTAATGGGGCACCAGCTCCCTTACCTGCTCCCCCAGACGGAACCCGTGAAGGTTCAGAGAAACGAAAGCTATCACCATCACTGCTGGTGGAATTATCCTGACATGAGTTCTCCTCGACGTTATCCGTGGTGAAAACCCTGGCCGGTGATAGGCTAGGCGCAGGGAAAAGGTTGGCAATGACAACTGCATCGCGTGTGTTGGATAATATGTGCAGCCTCTGCTCCGGCAAAGGGAGTGCGCTCGGGGGTCGCAACATTGGCTAACTGTGATGACTCACCAGAAGTTGAAACTAGGGCAGGTGGCACAGCCGGGGGACTACTATCTATGCTCGAAAGCATCGATGGTATAGGGTTGGGAGAAGAAAAACAAAGTGACGATGTGATGGTGTACATGCCCATTCTTTGATCAATAATGTCCGTACCTCCCTTTGTAAAGTCATACAGCTTGTACAGTGCTGGCTTCTTCTTTCCATCATCCTTAGTGACACCCCTCAGTGGCTGTACTGTTGACAAAAGCAGGACATTGTTTTTCCTCTTACTGGTCTTCACGATGTAGGAAGACATCACCAAATCGCCTTCTGCTTTATCCCAGTAAAACTTCGATGACATCTCCACCTTGCCTTCGGTTAACTTTATTTCGGAGGGGATTCCTACTCTATTTGACGTAAGTGTCCCAACTGTGGTAATATTCATTGACAAAAGCCACTTTGCAGTTGAATTTGCAGTATAAAGGCGATCCATCGAGATATTACGACCTTGCAGTTGGACGTCCTGCTTCAGGCGGTTGACTAATACCTTCACATAATTTTCTGTCCCAGTGATGTAATAGGGACCACAGCCATTGTCTGGTTTACCAGCATAAACAAGAGAGGAGTAGGCATAGCTGAATCGAGCATCATTGATGGACTTGAATAAGATACCATATTTGGCTTGCTTGTCTGGGGGAACGCAATTTGGGTTCGCATTGGGTAGAGGGTCTTACAAGTGAGAGGTAGTCACTAAGTACCAAATGCTTAGAATAATTGCCACTGAAGGCCTCAAAAAATTGCCTAAATGCAGCAAATCGGTCTTCCTTCCATCGCTGAGGTCGAGTGGTTTCATCATCAAACGAAATGTGTTCTAGAAGGAACTTGAATTGTTCTCGAGACATTGTTCCGCCAAATACTCGGTGCCCTGCTCTTTTTGAAAAGAGAATGCTGGCCCGGTGATTGTTGAGCCCCAGTAAACCACGAAAATTGAAGAGTCCCAGCAGTGCATAAACTTCAACTTCATCGGTGATAGTGTAGCAAGGATACCTCTAGCTTTCAAGGGTATGTGCAGGTAATTTAGACAAAGTAGTGCTGATCTTTTTGTTGGTCTCAGCTACAATACTTGACACCATACCAGGGGTTATGAAAAGTTCAAATGCTTTTCTTGGGCTATCAGTACTTTTTGCAATCTTCGTCTTTACAGTTCCAGGTCTTCCTTTTACCACATCACACAGACGATTTCTTCCACCTTGTTGCGATGGCTCGTCTGTCCAGAAAATCTTTTCACGATTGACACTCGATCTCCCTCCACCCAAGTAGGCACTGAAAGTTTTCCATTTATTACGACCTCGACCATCAGGGAGTTCCATTTTGTCATAATTTATTTCATCTAGTGCAGAGTCTTTGCTGTGAACAAGCCTGCTACTTAAGAGCATCTTCTTCAGTGGCGGGGGAGAGGAGGAAACACACTCTTCATCTTCTTCCCTGTCCCTCATAGACAAACTCTCATCATCTTCAATAGTAACTTCACCATCATCTCCTTCTTCACCATACAACATCCAAATCATCGCCTTCGGGCTCCAAATCATCATCAAGAAAAGCTAAAATGTCACTCATTACTTCATCTGGTGTCAATAAACGTTTCCTGGCTGCCTGAGCCATTGTCGGCGAGGAAAAGAACGAAAACGATCAAAAGAAAGAGTCCGATTGGATTCAACACACCTTACTTCATGGGAGCCGCCATATTGAACTCCCATCTTTTTTTTTAGAAATCCAGTAAAATCGACAGAAGGAGTAACATATAGTAGGATTTTCATTTGGAAAAAAAATTAAACGGAAAAAAACTAGTTAATCAAAATTCATTTGGTTACCATGGCAACGGCAAAAATACATTTATCTTATTAGCCATCCCAAAACAGACATGGTGAACAAAAACTGTCGACAAGAGAACCAGAAAAATATATAACCCAAATTCGTTCCTTAATGCGTGGACGTAGTATTGGACCATGTATAATGACGTTGCCCTGGGTGCAAGGCGCGCCAAAGATCCACTGTTGATGATAACAACGCCAAACGTCTCAGACGCAGAACAGAGTTGTAATGATCCGAGGGGTTTCCATCACGACGGTCATAATCCAAGTCAGTCACTGAGTTAAAGTCACCCAATATTATATTAGGGACTAAAGGATCCAAGAGGGGGGTTACAGAATCATAAAAGGCATTACGAGCCGTGTTTCTATTTGGAGCATATACAGTGGAAATGCGGAACACAGCACTCATAAAGCTCACTTCAACACATGCGAAGCGACCCTCCTGATCCTTCCACTTTTGGGATACGGAAACAGGAGTCGCCCGTGAGGCAAAAACTGCCACGCCAACACTTCTCCGAGAACCATGAGACGCAACAAGCAAGTGCCCAAAAGGCAAGAACCAGGAAGAGAGCTCAGTATCGGTGGTGGCATGTGTCTCTTGGACACACAAGAACGTGGGGGACAGAGATGAGAGCCATTGGAGAAGACCCTGCCTTTTATTCTCATCTCTGAACCCGTTACAGTTGAGAGTTAAACAAAACGACATCTTGATGAGAAGCGGCCAGAACAAAGCAACAGAGGCGACTCAAAGACGCACACAAAAAATGGGGGACAGGTGCATCCCGGGCAACCCCTTTTTGCATAATAACATTCTTTCTGTATTTAGTTTGATGTGGCACACAGAGGCCGTTGTATTATTCGTGTGTTTATTTAAATCTCTATAAATATTATTCTTTGCATGTTTAAGTGATTTTTCATAGATTTTGTTAGGATCACTTTATACTTTATAAGTTTTATTAATTTCAATATTATATTTTTAAACTTTTGGACTATTATATTTTGGATAATTGTTTTATTTTTGGACAAAACAATTTTTCTTTTAACAATACCCACATTAATGTTACAATAGACAAAAACCTTGATTAAAAAAAATAAAAAACCAGACATAAGCTGGTGCTTCCCCGACCGGAGGGGGGCGGAAGAGCATGACTCCACAGGGGAGACTTTCTTTTCTTTTCTTTTCTATTTTTCGTTTTTTGGTATTTTTTTTTCGACTTTTTGCCTAATAGGGCTTACGGAGGTTCTTTTATTATTTTTCTTAGGTGACTTTTTTGATGGCGGAAGGACTGGTGACGGGGAAAAAAGGGAAGCCGCTTTTTTTTTGGGGGGGGGCTAAGTCAGGGGGGACTCCAGAGAGCCTCTAACATTTTTTGCTCCGACAATAGCCTGATGAAAATAGAACAAACAGTTAACAAAGAATTGAACAACGTTTATGACTGGTTATGTGCGAACAAACTCTCACTAAATATAGAAATCAAAGAGCTCTATGAGCTATGTCATCCGATTTCACCTTTGCTGCTCGCTTGTCGGAGATATTTGACAGTGCCTTAGTCAAGCAATTTTTTTTGGGGGGTGAGGGGGCAACTTTACCGAGTGAAACCCTAGGGCGAAACCCGTGGAAAACGTTTGAAATCTTCATTTTTTAAATTACTGCAAGTGCATTAAATCTTAACAAGTAGCTCATTGATATGAACTCATCTAT
>JAOEHV020192949.1:0-13375 GCA_025447995.2 Isaurus tuberculatus | reverse complement strand
TAAAAAGTTGCAGCGTGTTCAGAATGCAGCCGCCCGGCTTATTTTCCAAGTTAGCAAATTTAATCACGTTACCCCACTGACTTAGTTCTTTACACTGGTTGCCGAATACCGCATCAATTTTAAATTATAACATTCCCTTTAATTTTACCTTTAGTTAAATTAAAACTTTCTTGTAATTTGATAAAGGTTCACGTACAGTATATTTACGGACCAAGATGCGAGTGTGTTAAGGAGTTTAGCTTTATGGAAATCTGACAGGAATTACTTGGTAGGTAGCTCCCAGAGATGACTCTTAATAACAATATTAATAATATTAACTAAACCTTGCCAACGCCGATGTTCATGTAGCCATGCTTATCACATCTGTAAGGGTGTCCCTGTTTGTATTTTCTAATTGCTTCAATTAAATTATTTGTTGCTGTTCCTGAAAGTTCACAAAAGATTTAAAAAGAACATGTATACATATATATACATCCACACAGAGACTGTATATACCATTTATTAAATACCTGGTAAAAATAAAAATAAAATTATAATTTAATATCTCTTGTATTAAATATCTTTATTAACAAAGCACTTGATAGCGGGCTTTTGGTTTTAGAAAATCTAATATTGCTCCCCTCTGGAGATTAACTTTCTTCGAATGGCTTGCATTTTGCCCACCTCACAATACCCAAGCCCCATGCCTCCCAAATTGGATACAACTAACATCACTTTAGATTAAATGTCAAGTGGGTGTATTTTACTCCAATCTTACAATAAGGCAAAATTAAATAGTACAACAAAATAAATCAAATAATTTCTATGATATTAGAAAGCACTACCTCTTTTTGTGTTGGGCATTTTCTGTCTCAATGTTTTCTGCAAGTGTTTAATTTTTTCCAGCATGTCGAGTGAAGCGAGGCACTGGTCAAAGCTCAGTGCACCATCAACGACCTAACAAGTGATAGGTAATTCACCATTAATCTAATTCAGACACCACAAATACTATTTTTTAATGTACTGTCAAAATAGCAATCTTTTTTTTTATTTATTTATTTATTTTTTTTATTAAAATTTAATTTTATTTATAATTTAGTTACATTCAATATTTTACAAATATATAATATATAATGGAGAATATGAACATGCGAAATGCCTTAAAAAGTACATTTCTGGAATCCCAAACAGATGTTCTTAAACATATAAAAAGATAGTTTTGGAGTACAGGTTCCCTTTAACACTCGCTTTACATATTTGCATATCTGCAGTGCTTTCAATAAGCACCGACGTCTGACAAAGAGCATTGGCTACTTCAAGTAGAAGCATCAGCTACTTTTTCCCGAAATTGAAGTAATTAAAAAAAGATACTAAAGTATGATTGTAAAAATATTAAAATTAAAAAAACATTGTTGGTGATAAGAAATCATCCTTATTTTTATACACAATTTGATGCCCAGAACGCTGGAAATAGCATTTCAGAGCTTCAAGATTTCAAATTTTGTAGGGGAGCATTCCCCCAGACCTCCATAGGAAAAGGTGCTTTATGGCCCCTTGTTAATACCATCACCTACTCTACTCAAACTGGCTGCCTACTTCAAACTTTATTGAAACCCCTGCATATCTGTATTTGTATATGTTCCATTTTAGTTGTATTAGCATTTTCTGCCAGTTTACCTGATGATGTTGTCAAGATGATAATAAAACATAGTTTTATATTGTTAGTTTTTATATTAAATAATTAAACTCTTATTAAGGTTTTAACATAAAACACGGATTTGTATTGTGCAAAAAGAATTAACAGTGTAGAAAAAATTTTCACTGCTGTACCTGTTGAAACAATTCCTCTCCTCCAACAATATCTGCCCCAGCTTCTCTAGCAGCTTCAGCCAAATCACCCTATTGGTAACAATAAAATATAATAATATTGTATTATCAATAATAAAAAATAATAGTATTACAAGTATATTTATTTAATACTACAAGATTAGAAATAATCAAAGATTAGTAAAGTTTTTTCCATGAACTCTAATGATCAAATGGGTTGACTTCTAGCAAACTCTCTACCCTCTGACAATATAACCACACAATATTCACTTATTTTCAGTTTAAAGGTGAATGAAGAGAAATGGTCAAATCATCGCGTAGAGAAACAAATGCTGAGAAGAATATGTAGAAAAAATGGGGGAAGGTGAAAACAAAAACAATTTGAAAGAGTTGGTTGGATTAAAGGCAGGGATTGATGTACAATTGTGAAAGAAAGTTTGTTAAGATGTTATGGCTGTGTTTTGAGTAGAGAAGATAAGGAAGGGGTATATAGAATGCAAACAACACTGATAATAAACGAAAAAAGAAGGAGAAAAAACTCTAATGAGATCGGGAGAGAAAATAAAGAAAGTGTCAAGATTGGATTGAAAAAGATACAGAGAACCCATAAAAAGGAGTCAAAATTCGACAACCTTTAATAAAATGGAAAAGTAAATATTTTATGTGACATTATTTACATTATCTAAACTGTACCTCAGCAAACGCCAGTACTTTTCTCATCTTGCCATATGGTTTTGGTAACAGCACAATACCACGAAATGCGTCAAGTTTATTCTACAATTATGAAAGACATGAAATAAAATAACAAAATAACAAATATAGCTTTTAATTACTCAAGATTAAATTATTTGTTTGGACAAAAAGTTAACTTTTAGTTACATCGTTTTATGGTTAGTTTTCAAAGATATGTGTGAGGCGCCAAATGTGATAAAAATGTACTACATCTTATATTACATGTTTACCAATTATATACGACTGTTCAAGTGCATATATAAATGGATTTTCAAAATTTATACGGCTGTTCAAAATATACACGGCTACTCAAAATATAACTTCAGTAAATAGTTTTTAAAAAAACTATTGAATGCGTCGGCGAGTAGATACAAACTTGAAGTAGGGTTGATAAATAAGTTATCATCGCCGTAAGAATGAAGAAGCTGACGTTTCGAGCGTGAGCCCTTGGTCAGAGCATCATAAAATACAAAATATATACGGCTACTCAAAATATACACGGCTATTCAAAATTTATAATACGGTCATTCGAAATGGGTAAGGAGCACGTAAAAAATACCTTCTTTTCTCCCATATTTAACTTTAAGTGAAGTTCCAATGTCTCGTTCATATCGCTAATAGCATATGCTCTCAGAACGTTTAAAGTTTCCGCTAGTGTATGAGCCGGTGGAGCACGATAATTCAACAAATAAATATCATCCTGGTTTTTTCGAGGTTGCTCTCTAACGTCTACTTTAGCTTTTGCTGCAAAACATCTCAAATGAATAAGGGAGAACTTCGAAACTTCGTTAAAGAAGCTCTGAAATAGACTTTTTCTAAAAACGTTCACTTCGGCCGCCATCTTGGATTCTATGTAATGTTGCCGCTGACCAAATAGTCCGAATGTTCTTGCACGATTCTCGCAGTGGATTGTGGTTAAGTTTTCGGGAGGGAAGGGGGCCAGGGCCAGGGGGTGGGAAAGTGAATTTAAGGAAAGGAAAATTTGTCGAATTTTCTGATTTAAATTTTAAATACTTCATACAAAGCATAAAATGCAAATTTTATCTTGAATGGTGTCAACTGAACGCCTTTTCACCAACGTTTACGGCTCTTGATCTATCCATCTACCCATCGGCCATCAATTCAGTAAGACAGTATTAAGCCAGTATTATATTCTATATAACTTTGAAACCAGATGATGAAACCTTAAAGAAACGTTAACGATCGAAACGTCAGCTTCCTACTTTACTTACGGCGATGATAAAACATTTCAACCTAGAGTTGATTAAATCACGTGTTTATTCCTATTCGTCGATACACTTCATAATATTTTAAAACCATTCAACGAGTGTTATATTCAAGTATGTAAAAGTTCAAACTTCTAAACCATTTGTGAATTGTTTACCGCTGAAACAAAATAATGCCGCTCCGCAAAGCACCTGTGAAGATATCTCCCGGTTGTTATTGTTCTATATTCCCCACCCGTGACGGTACCTGCTTATCACGGTATAGAGGCTCCATCGATTTACAAAAGATAACGCATGTGACTAGATTTTATATTTGAAAGTGAAGAACGAAAGAAAGTCATCATGTGCCGGAATCTTTTATCTCTAAGTTTTCTTTTATCTATATTTTTGTTATTTCTAGCTGTTTCCCTTGCAAACGAAGAACAAAAAAGTGAACAGAAACTAGAACCTGGAGCCAAACTGAAACTAAAATTTCGAAGAGCAACGAAACAAGCTGAAGCCAAAAAGAATGAAGAAGAAGACGGAAAAGTAGAAATAGTGAAAGAGAAGGAAGACGTTGAGAAAACGGCCTCCAAGAGTGAAAAAGGAAATGATGAAACAAGCGCTGAAGCCGAGGAAGATGAGGAAGAGGTCGATCCAAATGCAAAAATTGAGATCGAAGAACTCTACATGCCAAAAGACTGTGGAAACAAAACAAAGAATGGAGATTTAGTTGTCGTGCACTATACTGGGCGTCTTGGCATCGAAGGGGAAAAGTTTGATACCACTATTGATCCAATCAAGGGGTACACACCTTTCGAGTTTCTCCTTGGTGGAGGAAGTGTAATAAAAGGGTTTGAAGAGGGTGTGAGGGGGATGTGTAAGGGGGAGAAAAGACGCATTGTAATCCCGCCCTCGCTTGGTTATGGAAAAAAAGGTGCTGGCGAAATTCCAGGTAAGCTCCAATTAAGAAAAAAAACCCGCTTTTTTGATTTGTCTTTCCTCGTTTTGGTGCATTCCCAAAGAATTGTAACAAAAAACTATCCATCAATTTAATCAACTTTTTCGAGCTTAAGATATCAGAAATCATACAATAATAGTGATAACATTCACCGGTTCAATATCTGTTTGTATCATAAATTCCAGCCAAAGAACAAATTGCACAGTACGAGCATTTCAAAAATATTTTGAAAACTTTTATTTTGTTGATAACTTGGTTTATGCTCGATATTTTGCATACTTGTTGATAATAAACAAAAACATTAAAATTGTTTACTATACACAAGCAGCATCTAATTTCTAAAGCTTAAGGTTGATGTTTTAAGGGAATTGAAGACACGAGTAAGAAAATCGTTGTTGGATTCCATAAAGAATTGATAGAAAATCTCCAATACGAAGCAGCATATGATAGGTTCTTTTGGCTCCCTTGTTCTTTAATAATAAATGTATTTAACGCTGCAACCAAATATCAGCAATTATTAAACACTAAAGTTAAGTTATATCCATAGTTAGTTTAGAAACGTTTGTCAGATTGTTTATTGTTTGTGCAAAAGTGTCGAATAATATATAACTCTTTTTTTTCTTTACATTCTTAGTTTTATTTTAAAAGAATATATTTTAAAAGAACATCAGGGCTGAAATTTGCAAAATTTAAAAATTATTTAATTTAAGGATAAACGCAAGCCTAAAATTAGGAAGGGAATATGATTTTTATGTGTTCAACATTCAAGAATTTAACTAAACCACAAGGTTAAACCGTAGAAAAACAAGAAATGCGTAATAAATTTTAATTTCCTTTTTCTAAACGGCGAAAGTAATTAAAAACCAAAAAAAAAAAAATAGCATTTCTAGTATATAGTGGCCGTCTGTTCGATCTTTGTAATTTTTTTGCCAAAGGTTAAATCTGTCATATAGGAGAAATAGTTTGATGTTTTATCTTTGTAGCCTTCCTTTCTGTCAAATAATAATTCAAGAAAATTTTCCGCCTAAATTTGGCAAAAAACTAAAAAAAAAATATTTAGACTGAGCCAGCAAAGCAATATTTGTTTTGAAAAAAAGAGTTTATTTCACAAACACTTGATTTATTAAGCCCTTGGTTAAAAGGCCCAGTTAATATGATATACGGGCTTGTTGAGCTGGCTGAAACATTACGTTATAGCCCGGTGTTACATGAAAGCCAGCCAGGGCATATAATCGCAAGCGAATGTTTTTTACAGTGTCTATACACATAACCGGGATCTCAGTAGAAAAACTTAACCCGCTCAACAAAGCGGGCTCGTTCCATTGATCTGGGTAATAGTGTAGGAGGCTGATAGTTCAAGCGTTAGCCCTTCGTCAAAGCAACAGTTTCTAAGAAATGGTAAAAGGATGATGTTTTTGGGATGTGGCTAGAATAATAATCACAAGTATTGGTAGACATACGTACTAGTATCAACAACTTGCCGCCGTTAACATAGCCACGTTGGCAGCGGGAACCCGAGGCCGGCGGAGCAGGGGGGCGGCTGCCACCCATCCCCCCCCCCTCAAATTCTCAGACTAAGTACAATTTTTTATTTGCAGCAAGACAAACTTGGCATCTTGTCCTCCATAAGGCCGAGGACTTCTATTAGAAGTTCCATATTAAATAGTTTCAAAATACCCCCAGAAATGGCATTTCATTGAGTGTAGTTTGCCAAAATTTCCCGGGGAAGCGTGTTCACGGACCCCCCCCCCCCGAGGATCGTGCCTTCGGCGCTCGCTAAAATTAAATCTTCGTTGTCCCCCAGTCATCATGAGCTTCCGCCGGCCCTGGAACCTGAACCTAATTGTTAGCTATGAAACTTATCTTTAACGTTTTCATTCTTGTAACAGGAAACACTACTCTTTTGTACGATCTTGATTTGCTTGATATCCGCAAACCACCACCACAAGCGGACATGTTTGGATATATGGATCAGAATGGAGATAAAAAACTATCTAAGGAAGAAGTATCGAACTACATGAAAGCACAGGTAACTGTTATTATAGGTAGTCGAATGAGGCCGAGTCAAATTTCGAAAAAATCACGCGTCTTTTGGCCTAATTCGAATTAATTTCCCGACCGCAGGGAGGGCAATTCTTTCAGAATTACGCCAAAAGACAAGTGATTTTTTTCAAAATTTAACGAGGACTCATTCAATTACCTTTTAATAATATAGCAGACAAATTATTATTGAGTTTTTCGCTTCCGGAGTCGCAAAATTTGTTTTGTAAACAGGACATCTTGATTTTTGCTCGCGTGACGAACTAGTTGCCATGGAAAATTTGTAATTGCCCATGTGAAATTTCAAACGAAGGGCAGTTACAGATAAATCGAGGGCCGAATTCCGTCTATGATTTGCCTGCTTTCCAGTAAAGTTTTTTACTTTTTTCTTTACTGGAAAGAACCCCGACCCAAAATCTGTGTTAAGTGTCTCCAAATGCTAGAAATGCGTACAACAAAACATGAACACACAACAATTGAGATAGGGAAACTTTTTCCTGCTATTTGTAGAAAAATATTTCGATTTTTTTTAAAAAAAATTTTCCCATACAAAGTCTTATAATCAGTCGCTTCAAAACTCTTACACAAATTTAGCTTGGGCTGCCTGTGATTAGCACCGCGAAACTCACCGCCAGCTGTTTCGACCTTTTTGGGTCTCGTAAGCACGGCATAACTAACAATCAGGCTCCGGTTCCCACACAAGATAATAATGGAATGTAGCTGGAATAATAATTGCCAACGAGCGAGCGAGCGAAGACGCGAGCTCGCGAGGCGGCAGATCATAGAGCCGTACGTACGAGGTTGCAACCAGAAAAAATCTCGATCAGAGCGTAACCGTTACAAAAGAATTTGTAACAATGCATTGACGTAATGCCAAGAACGCGACTCGGCTTTCACGAGAAAAAATGTGTGTCTTCACATTCGCCTCTCTCGCGACGTCAAATGTGAATTGCCCTAAAATTTTATTCCATATAAAAAAGAAAAACGAAAAGAAAAGTCAAAAAATTAAGGTTCACAATCTCGATGTTTTGAGGCTTCTACGCTTTTAACTTGGAAACTTGTATTTCAGTGCTCGTTAGCACTTAGCGGCAGCTACTAGTTATAATTCGTTTAGCACAAACGTATTAGTCAGTAACTCGCAGCCACTAATATGAGCACTCAGGCCAGTTAGCGGACATTACCCCTTAAAACTACCATATTAAAGTGAAAATGCAGAATTTGCATTATTAGACTATTTGTTTCAATGCTTAAAATGAATCGCAAAAGTAACACAGAAATTCGTTCCAGGCTCACCACCATTATGCGCCAGTACATGACGAGCGCTGGCAGGAGCATCACAAGAGAATGGTGCAAAATATCTTCGATCACGAAGATACTGATGAAGATGGAATGATATCGCACGACGAGTTCAGTGGACCCAAGATGCAAGCATTCCACGACGAGTTCTGAAAACGCCCGACACGTGAAGTTATAAGAAACACAGCTCTAAAGTGATGTGACACAACCCTGGATGAAACTGGCTGAATGAGCCGTTTCAGCGTGTAACACCCCGTGCTATAAAATCGTTGCGAGACATCATTTGTAGAAGTTAATTTTTTTGTATCATTTCTGTTGCTAAATTTTGGCCATAATTTTTCTGTTTTGTCCGGCCATTGAGGATAGTAAAAAAAAAATTAATATCTGTGTCCCTTAAGCATGCAGGGTGTTACTTTTATGTTTGAAATTATTGTAATTCAGCTCGGAAACATAATTTTAAACGATGGTTGAAACCTACAAACATTATCTTCAAATTTGCAGATCGAATCGGTCGTTTGAAACACAGATCAAAGTCAACAATCTGAAAAAAATATTAGTATAAAGAGTAAAGCTAAAGGTAATATGTTCATGTTGAGTGCATGCAGTTTGAGTTACCTCATGTTGAGGGAAAACGCCGTCAGCATATTCTCTGATTTACAATTTGAATGAAGAAAATTAAACTCAGTACTCAATACTTTTATAACTCGCCATGTATTGATTATAACAAATGGGATGCGGAGCTGAGGAAGGGGGGCATCTGTAAAAATAGAAGAGTCGTTTCGACTCTTGGACTCTTTCAAAGGAGTTGTTTTTTTTTACCCCAGGACGAATCTTCAAAGAGTCATTTTGATCTTTAAATAAATTAACTCCTCGAAGAATCGATTTGACTCTTTGATAAGAGTAGTTTATTTTGACACCTTTATAGTGTCATTTTGACTCTTTAAAAATGGATCCTTTTGACACTTTTCTTAGTCAATTTGGCTCTTTGGATGGATGATCATTTCGACTCCATAGGATTCTTCTTGACTCTTTAAAAAAGGACTATTTTGACACTTTCAATGAGTATCACTTTGGCTCTTTAAAAGGGTAGTTAAATTAACACCACAGAGGTGTAGTTTTGACTGTTTCAGAGGGGACTATTTAGCACTTTAAAGGGTGTCGTAATTAAATTGTTCTCATTTTTTAGGACGGGGGGGGGGGGACAGTCTTGAGCTAACCGACAACGCCAAAATTTTACATAAAAGGATTTACTTTTTCAGCGGTGTATAGTGGAGTTGGTGGAGCTAAAACGCGCGTTTACGTGTAGTTGGAATGTCTAAATGAACAAAATTTAAAGTTGATACATAAGAAAATGTCCTCTAATTACCTAATTTATTCTGTGGTGAGGAATAGACTTGTTGCATTTTGAAATTAAAACTGAATAGTTCTTTTTCATGCTTTTTTTATGGTCTTAAAATTAGCTCACCATGCGTCTTTTTAGGTAAATTTTTTTTATTTTGAAATAACACCAATCTATCAAGTTCTGCCTAAAAAAAACAGGTTCTTTTTAACTGGTTTAAAACTTCGAATGTTCATTGTTATAGATTAAATACATCTCTAATCTAGCATAATCCGTATTTTACATGAAATTGGTTTCTAATACACTATTTTGCAGAGTTCACATTTGTTTAAATATATAATTTGTGATAATTTGGAGTATTTACCTCAAGACTTTTTAAAATCTGTAAAATTAGTTCAATCTCTTCAGACAGCCTTATCATCAGATACTCTAAGGTGCACTGTCTATCAACACTAAAAATTGTTCCGCACAGGGGATCGGAGGAGGCCAAATCGCCCCCAATGTACTCAGGTCTGGAGCAAACCAAAGTGATTTTACCTCGATGATTGAGAAAATTCAATTTTAAAGATTAAACAAGTCACTAATCTAGCATAATCAGTAACTATTTCAGTGTCAGTTTTAACTTATTCAGAGTTCGTATCTTGTTCTTGAGTTGCAGTTCTTGAATTCCCTGGAAAAGAAATGAGAGTTTTATTCTTGCAATCATTTTCGAGCGCTTTTATTTTCGTGCAAAAAGTGTCCAAAAATAAAACCGTCACAAAATTTTGTCTTGCATTTAAAACTAACACGTTCTTTTCTAATTACTGGGTTCTTTTCTAGATTACACCGATCGCTTCTCTTGGACGAAGCACATATTCTATTAAAAAATTAACCAGTAATAAGAGATTAATAAGTACGTTCCGAGATTTCAAATTATAAACTGGTTTGTTTTAAGCGAAGTCTCAGTCCTCTAACAGGACGATAACATATGCCGTATTTGCTTCTTTAAATTTTACTTTGAATATCGGATTCTCTGTAGCAGACAAACCTTCAGTTTCTTTTAATAAATTTTACCGGGTAATGCAAGGTTACTTCCATCAATTTCATTCGTTAAACAAGGAAGAAAGAAAACGAGTAATTGCATTGAAGCATTCCCAGGAGTGTGTTCGCGCCTGATCCAAGATGGCGAGAAAAAGAGCGTCCATTCAATTTCAAAACTGAGCTTTTTGTTCTGGTAAGCGCTCGTTTCCAGGCCTCTGTACCTTTTAATGTAGCAAATATTTTATTGAATTGAATAGTACATTTCACAGATAAATTCTTTGTCCTTGGTTCTTGTTACTTCATCATAAATCAATGATACTATGATTTCGTCTTCATCTTCTCCACTGGAGACATTGCTAAATCCTTTAATGAGCCTAGTGGAGACCATCGGAAATAAGTCATTGACTCCCCCTGAACGGGACACTAATCTATGGTAGGTTAGCTCCCAGCGGAAGCTGGTACTCATTTACCGACCTCGTAAGGATGGCAAGCTAAGTAAGCTTTGGCGGAAAAGAATGTCATACAAATGGTCCAATTTCGGCAGAGCCGAGAAATCGAACCTGGAACCTTGTGGTTGGAAGGCAGAGATCTTACCAACTGTGCCAACCACGCCGCCTGGAGACACTGAGATAATGAAATTATCATAGAGTTGTTTTCATGAAGACTTAGCAAGTAACCCAATTTCCATGCAAAACTAAAAAATAACAACGAAACTTGAAGATTCAACCTGTAAAAAAAATTGGTGATGGACGTCGGGGCCGCAATTTTGGTTTTTAGCTGAACTTAGAAAGCAGAGGGTAGAAAAAATATAGTATATATAGTATGTAGCAGTTAATACCGTTGAATGATGATAACAACTTTGACAATTATTTTAACTTAACTACAGCAAGGTTATACTAACAGTAAACCAAGGTATTAAAAATTATAGAACCTTTATTGATCAAAAAGGTTGAAAAGCGTAAGAAATCCTTCAAGGAACCTTTCAACCTCAGGCGCGTACGCAACTTTTCCTGCGGGGGGGAGGGGGGTGCACTTTAAGCTTGACGGCGGACCTTAGGTTATCAGTCCTTAAAATATGATATCTAAACAATTCTGATATCTGATATGTGTAACAACAATATGAATAAGGAAACATGAAAAAGTCGAAAAATATCTACTATATAATTTGTAGTCCCGACCTGAACGGTTGTCCACTTTCTTTCTTTTATTTCATCCCCTTTTGATTGTTCTTATCTTGCCGTATCGGATCTAACTGAGCGGACCTTTTTATCAGGTTGGGGGGTGCACGTGCACCCGATGCACCCCCCCTTTCCTGCGTACGCGCCTGAACCTGTAAATGCTTTGAAAGTTAAGGAACTTTTCAAGCTGAGCTCGATCTTATAAATAATGGTACCATGTAACAAAAAAAATTGACTCAAAAGGACACGTGAGAAAAAGGTGTAGTGCAATAATGCTTCGTAATGAATTCAATAAATTTTATTTTCCGGTTTTTCCGGTTTTTCCTTCATACCTTGATCTTTAACAGTTGTAAAGTGCATTAATCTCCTTGACGTCAGAGGCGGTGAATGTACCTCGAAGTTGACCTCCAAGTCGTTTCCAGGGCCTTCCTCGTGCTACGATGGTCGGGATTTTGGGGTTGATCGCGTACAAAAACCTATCGTAGTGCATTACCGACTGGTAATCGTACTTAAGACCCAGGGTGTCCACTCGACCGTGATCATACTTTAAGAAATTTTTCTTTTGAGCTGTAAGAACGATGATTTGTTAGCAATTCAAAATTTGATCTTTTATTAAACGTCTTTATAAAGTAAATTAAAATCTAATCTAGAACTCATTAACTAACTTTGCTCTATCCGAACCAGGAAAAACTTATTTTGGTGAGATTAAAGCACATTGAGTGCAAACAGTGGTTAACCCTTTCAGACCCAAACACGACGTGTGATGTGTTGCTATGTTCTCTTAACCTGGCTCCATACTTTCCTTCTAAACAAGTTGGGAGAAATATGTAATTCATCTTGGAGAGACAGCTGTGTGCGATCAGCTCTTTATTTCTCCTAACAAAACAACTGATTTTGTATTGATATTGTAAAGAGAAGATAGATGCTGACAAATTAGCTTGGGCTAGTGGCTCATGATTTAAGCGGTCGAAGGCACAGTTTTTGGAGACTTTACGTGACCCTTTGTCTCACCTAGTGAAAAAGATGACGCTGATTATATTTGCTGTTATACTGAATTAATACTATGTTTAACCCTTTCAGCCCCAGCCAATTTATCAGTATCTATCTTCTCCTTACTATATCAATACAGCCTCTCCAAGATGAATTACATGTTTCTCCCAACTTATTTAGAAGGAAAGTATGGAGCCAGGTTAAGAGAACTTAGCAACACATCGAAGAACTGACCTGCTGGAATATTATGCCACAAAATCTGCACATATTGGTCTCTGTCAGGCCTGCTTTGCTCATGCCAGATTCCTAGATTGAAAGAAATTTATCATCATCACCAACCATCATCCTCATCCTTACATGTTCATCACAACATCATCAATCAAGGGCTGCAATTGGGTAATAAAATGAATGTTTATTAATTTTAATAATAATCTATAGTGTTTAATGGCTGCCTTACCAAGTGCATGCATCAATTCATGCATCACCACACCAACATATTCACACCCTTTGCCAAGTGAGAGCTGCTGTCTTCCTCCTTCACGGCCCATTCTTGAAAAACACCTTCATAAACAAGTAATTGGATTATTTGTTGTTTCAAAAAATACTTACAAACAACACCTACGTTTTTCTTTACGACTCTTTAATTTGTAGTTCATCGGCTTTTTTAACATTCGCAGCCAACCGTTCTGGTGAATGTGATATTCACATTTCGGTCACGGTACGAATACTTTTAGTTGATGAACATGTACACTTTTAAGATGCCTGAGACGGAGACAGGAAAATTATTTTGTGTGTGTGTGTGTGGGGG